>JAEANM010003477.1:0-22337 GCA_017656035.1 Myanophis thanlyinensis
AATTCTGTGCTTGGGGATGTTTAATCCTGTGGCCACGCCCACAGAACCGGTAGTAAAAAAATTGAATTTCACCACTGACCAGAGGCAAAGTGGTTGTTGAGCTTAAGCAAGTCTTAGAGGCTGCAGAAAACAGAATGGTGTATGTATCTCTGTCATCCTTAGGCTGATGCTATTGATATCAAATCTGTGTGCCAGATTTCAGCCATTTTACGTGTGTGAAAAGGAACAGAATTCAGGAAGAGAGTATCATGTACGCGTTAAATACTCTTTAATTGTCTTCTTAATGGTAGGAAGGATCATCAATGGGTAATCAGTGTTGCATTTTTTCCTATTCTTTGCTTTAAGGTGACATCTTTAGATTTATACTATATCATCAATCATGAAATAAAGAAAACTGGTTCCTTGGAAGATGGTTATTAGTGTTCCTGTAAACTCATCTTAAATCTTGCTCCTAAACAGAAAACTAAAAAAAAAAAAGTGACAATTTAATTGCTATGTTCTTCTAAAAAGCAGCACAGGCACATGAAAGGAAAACTTCTGCCCACAACAAATGCATTTTAATGTCAAAGAGCTTCAGAAAAGGAGTGAAAGTGCATTTATTTTAACCTAGTCATTTGTGCCCCAACAAAGAAAAGTACAAAACATTATTGATGTGCTGCAGTTGATGAAAACATTTTTCTTTCTGGAAAAACTGAGGCTAAATGCACATGGAAAGACTTGGTCCTCGCCTAGACATAATATTTTGCTTGTAATAGCAGATATATTCACCTGAACACAGGCAGTTTCTGCATGCATATGTATATTTACATATAAAATTAGCCATTAATCAAACAATTACCTTTGAATTTAAGGTGACATACAGACATGGTGCTGCATAATATTTATTTAGTTCTCCATTTGCAATCATTGTAAAGGAAAAATACCACAAAACATGTACAGGACATTTATAGCAGGAAGAACAGGACAAAAATGTTATGGATTGACTTTATCCATTTGTGAGAAGAGAGGCAAAAGAAAAAGAAGCAACCAGAATAACACTTTAAAAAATAAAATATTCAGATAGAAAGTTGTCTCTTTGGGTTTGAACGGATTAGCTCTCTACTACTCCCTAGCCCAACCCAATTTCCTCAAGACTGGTTTAGATTTGGTTTAAGATTGGCTTAAATTGATGAGATACAATTGCAATAATCCCAGCCATTATTGCTTTTAGAAATGCAACCCAGATAAATCTAGATAGCCCCAGGTTGTAGAAACACGATCTATAGATTTCAGCTGATAAATATTTTGGAACAGCACAGATGTCTGCATTACATTTACTTACATCTGCACTTAAAACATCTGTGCTCAGGACATTCTGCTTTTGCAGATTCTGAAAAGGAGGTTCTTTTTAATGTATCACTCGTTTTGGAGGAGTAAACAATCTGTTGTCCTTTCATTTTGTTGTCCCACCTGTTCTTCTGGAGAGGTAAGTTTTAAGTGATCTTCTCCTACACCTTGAGATGGGATTGTGCTAGACATTGGCTGGGGTTCAGGCAGCATGATAGGTTTTCCAGCATGCATTGAATTCTCTGCATAAAAGACATCAGAAGGTTGATCCACTAATGGGTCTCCTGTACTAGATATATACTGTTTCAACCAACTTCCAAAGCATGGTGTCCACCCAAACCCTTGTGTTGCCTGGTGTCCCTTCCTATTAATTTCACTAACAGCATCATTTCTTATGCCTTGTGGTTGTGGAAACCTTAAAGTTGCCCTTTCAAACTCTCTCTTGGGCTGATTTACCTCCACGATATGAGCAAGAACAGTATGTCCATCACCTCTGATACTATTTTTAGAGCAAAGTATACCTTTGGAAGGAAACAATCCAGTTTCGTAGATAGTATCATGGTCTAGTAGAGAATTGGAGCACGGAGGACTCATCTCTAGATTTGCTACTTCTTCCCCAAAGTCACCTGGATTTTCTCTGTGATTAGAATTGTTCCAATGATTAGACTGGATGCCAGCTAGGTATGCAGGATGCCTGCCATACAGGCCATGGCTGCCTTCTGGATAAGATGGATTACTTTTTTGTTCCCATGAAACCAGCTTGATTTGAGGTGCAATTCTCAAAGGTGCCAGATTTTCATTTGCCCCTGGGGACTTACCTGCACAGCAAAAATAGTTGATCGTAGGTTGGGAGGTGATGGTTTCATCTTCTCTTGGATATACCTCTGTATTAGGATAATTTTTTCTTCCAGGAGCATTATTACTCAAAAAAGGTGCACTGATATGTACGGCTCTCCATGTATCGTCAGTGTATGTTGGGTTTCTTCTGATGTTTGAGGAGTACGTATTAAAATAGGATGAAGTTTCTTTGGGAGCAGATGGATCAGCCATTTTGGGGGCCCATGTACCTCTTTCATCATAAGGTGATCTTCCTTGGAAAAGATTACTAGTTTGTGATGGAGGGTATGGTCCAGAGTATGGCAGATTCCTCTCTGTGTCTCCATGTGTGTTGCTTATATGATATGGAACATTTTCATAATGTTCTGAACCATGAACTGGAATCCGTCTGTTAATTTCCTCATATGGCAAATTGCCTCTTTCATTGGCTGGTTGTTCTATATAATATTTGGGATTTATCTGGTGCTCACTTGGATTATAGGGAGGATTTTGGTATTGTCTATCAGGATCAACCAAATGTTTTTCATGGGGCCATATATTTTGCCTGGAATATAATTCATTCTCCTGTTGAATGCTTCCATGATATGCGCTCCTGTGCATTTGAGCTGAAGGCAAAAGGGGCGAATAAGATGGCCTTTCTCTTTGCCCTAGAGGCTCTATTGTAGGCAAGTTCTCTTTGTCATCCCAAAATCTGGGATGAAAGGAAGGATCTTGCTGTCTGTAAGAATTCTTATCAGAATAGGTAGCATGTTCCCTCTGATGAAAAGAACCTGGGGAGTACACTGAGTTATATCCTGAATGAGTTTCTTTTACTATCTCTAAATCTTTCTGGTTCCACATTTGGTTTTGTAAAGATCGAAATTGTTCTCTCTGATGATCCGGATGAATAAAGGATTGTTCGTTCCAATCATTCTTATGGGCTTCTTTTTCAAATGGAGTTCCCTTTGTATCTGAAAATATGTCTTGATGGGATTGACCATTTGACTGTTGTTTTCCAGAAGGATGATACCTATCAGTGTTTTCTTCCACTTTGTTCAGAGAATGGCTTTCTGATGGAGAACTAGGTTGTTTATTACCTCCATATGCTGGATTCTTATTCCATTGAAGTCCTGGATCAGAGCTAGGATGAGCTCTCCAGCTTGATGGATTATTTCCAGGATAATGGAATTTCTCTTGTTGCCCATATGAGTTTGGCCTTTGTTTTGCCATTGGGTGATTACCGTTAATTCTCTGAAGATTAGCTCTATGAACTGAATCGTCTCTATAAACCCAAGGCTCTTCTGGATTTTCAGCTTGCATCGATGGATTTCCTCTAGAAACTAAAGTGTTATGTCTTGAATTACCCGTATCTGGGTTGGGTTTATAAATATATGAACCACGTCCCCCAGATTGTTGATTACCTGAAAAAAAGTTATGAAAAACATTAGTATTTGTAGACTTAGGTCTATAATTGGATTGATCAAAGCCATTCTGGGCTGCTTCATTTTGTCCTGACATATGACCAGTAGGAGAAGGTGTTGGGATTCCGTTTCTGCTAACAATTTTTTTGGAAAGACCTGGGAAATTGGCTTCGTTATTTGTCGTGCTGAGTCCTGAAAGAGTAGCATTCCCTCCTTGGCTGGCAGGAATGGTTGAATTTGTATCTAAAACCGTTGAATTTGTTGCAGGATCTGGTGCAGGGGGTTCTTTTTCTTTGGGTTTCTCAAAGTCTTGTTCAAACATCTCTTCAGAATAATAAGGAGGACGATTTCCTAACCCATGGTAGCCATATCCAAAATATGGAGTCTAAAAATGCAAAGGAGAAAATGAAATGGTATAAAATTATCATACCTTAATCAGGTGTTTCTGATTGTCCTAAAAAGCCAATGATTCTAAAGAGACCTTAATTCCAGAGTATAATTGTGATAAAATAAATATGATTCAATATGCAGCAATCTTAAGCCTTAGAACTAGCAAACATTAAATATGGTGATGTGTGCAACTGTAGTATAATCTCTTTGAAAATCATGGCATGCCCCAATTTTTCTTTACTTGTAGCTCATATATAGATTAGTGCATTTAATTGTTATACTTACCCCTTCCTCGTTGCTGACAGGTGGCTGTCCAAATGGCATATGCTAAGGAAATAAATAAAAAAGTCAGGAAGGATTGGGGAAATACAGGATGGAAGCCTTAAATAGCTATGGAATAATAACTCAATCCCAAGGGTGCTTTTTCAAGAGGCAATTGGACTTTCTGTTTTTTTTCTTTGAAGACATTTCGTTTCTCATCTCAGCAGCTTCTTCAGCTCTCAGAGCTGAAAGAAAAACCAGAAAGTCTAGTTGCGTCTTCAAAAAGCACCCTTGGGACAACCATGACCTGGATGACTGAGAATCTCCCTAGATAATAATAGCTCAATGTTTATCAGTCGTATACTTATTTAAAACCTTTCAAGAACCAATCTGGTCTAGTGATTAAGACATCAGGCTAGAAACCAGGGGTTCATGAGTTCCAGTCTCTCCATAAGCATAAAAGCCAGCTGGGTGATTTGGGGCCAGTCCCCTTTGCTTTTAGCCTATAACACACCTGACAGGGTTTTTGTTGTGGAGAAAATAAGAGGAAGAAAAAGTATTAGGTTTGTTCAGCACCTTGCGTTATTTATATAAATAATAAATGTGAGATTAAAAATAATAATTAAGATTTTAGTCCTTACTTTTTCCCTAATATTCCTGATCACCTTATTCACCCTTGTAACATTTTTTTTAAAAAATGCACACGTATATACAAGCCTCTCTTTGTCTGTCTATGTTTTGTGACCTAAGCATAATAAGTCTACATTGGGAGAGGAATTATTTTACAAGGGATTATGTCAATGTGCACAAGGATGCTACCCATAGCTGTTCTAGATTCCCTGGAGATGATAATGGGTGGAATTATTTGAACTACATATGACTTTGTTCTAGAAGGTAGTTGTGACAGTAATACATCTGTAGACTTTGGAGAAAATATTATAGCGTGAAATGCATTTTGTTCAGGATTTTGGACATTACATTTTCAGATCCCTCTTTTCAACATATTAGAATATGTTGGCACGATCTTTACTGATAATTCATAGTAGCTTCTGGAGTTATCATTGTATAATAAAACCACAATGACAACAGAGTTTATATCACAATGATGGCTGGATGCTTCATGTTTGAAGATACTGTAAACCAAAGTTAGAAAAGCGACAATGGAGTAATAAAGTATATTTTATTATGTTTATTCATTTGCTGAAGTATTCAGCTGAAATCTTTCTTCAGTTGCATCACACAACTTTAAGTACTGAAGCATTTCTCTTTATTTCATGGAATTGTTTGACCTTTTTTAAAATGGAAAATTTAACTAAGGGCGAATTTACTATGAGAATTTCTATTAGCTTTTTAGAATAGTTAAGAGTTTGTTTTTCATTAGTTTGCTTTTACTTGCACATTAGGATAATATGTGAATTAAGAAACTCACTAAAACCATCAACATCTTAAAAACAGAATAAAAAATTCAGAAGCAAAAATGTTCTTCACCGTTTCTTTAGTTTTTCATAATAAATAAGATGTACACTTAAAGTTTCAGTACTTACTTAGCATAGCGATAGCAATAGCACTTAGATTTCTATACCACTTTACAGGGCTTTACAGTCCTTTCTAAGCAGTTTACAGAGTCAGCATATTGCCCCTGACAATCTGGATCCTCATTTTATCCACCTTAGAAGGATGGAAGGCTGAGTCAATCTTGCGCCTGGGGAGATTCAAACTGCCAAATTGCAGGCAGCCAGCAGTCAGCAGAAGTAGCCTGCAGTACTGCACTCTAACCTCCGTGCCACCATGGCTCATAGAATAATAGAACTATGTGGTATAAGTTTTAGTCATTTTTCAGCTTATTTAAGAAATGTTCTACAGGATATCCTTCATATGCAATTTTGTCTCTAAAAATGGAGAATTGACAATCCCAGTAATAATGGAAAGTTCATCTGATTGGTTAAGAGCAATCTGATTGACTGACTGACTGACTCTTTCTAAAAGTAGTGATATACAAGAAAGCTATTTAGTCTTCTAGCACAGCCGTACTGGCTCAGGAATTCTGGGAGTTGAAGTCCACGACTCATGAAGGAGCCATAATAGCAGATCATATTCATTAGCTTGCCAGTGAAATATTAGAAGTTGATCCCCAATGTTTCAGGGACCACATGTTTTATCAGAGTGGGACTTCATATAATCTCAGGACTGTTCACTCCTGTTCATGATTTTGGCTTTGTTATTTTGGGAATAAAAATATCTAATTGCCCAGACCAACTTTACTGAAAGTTTGAGCTACAAGGAGCGTGGTACCTTTGTTACTCTGAGTAGATCAGTATTGACATTGTGAGATGAGGCTATACAATTATTGTAGGCAGGCAATAGGAAAAAAATAAACATTTAAAATACTTCCAAGACCATCTCTATTATATTTGGTAACAATTAGACACCAAATTGTTATTTGTCAATTAATTTCAGTGTCAATTAATTTAGTGGCATGACAAAAGGGGAATTGTTGAAGAGTTAGAATTGGTTTGATCCTTCATCACAAGAAACAATAAATCTCAAAACAGAATATTTTTTCCCTGATAGGACCAAAACTCTTGTGGCTGGAATTTTTTTCTTCAGTTCTTTCCATGTACCCTTTGCTTCAAGATGATGTCTCTAGGATTATATTATAGCATAAATAAAGAAATGGAGAATACTGGTTCCTTGGATGATGGTTAGCTGAGTTCTTATAAACTCATCTGAAATCCTGCTGGTTTTAAACATGAAACCAAAAAAAAAAGAAAAAAAAGGCAATTTAATTGCTATCTTCTGCTAAAAAGCATTAGAGGCAAATGAAGGGAATTTTTTTTTTAACCATGTCAAATGTATTTTAATGTCAAAGAGCTCCACGAAAGGTGCATTTATTGCCTAGGAATCAAGAGACACATAGACACACTCCTGCTTTTTATCTTTGCAGCAATCTTGTGAGGCAGGGTATAATTGAAAAACTGTGACTAAAATTCAGCCAGTGAACTTCATGGCTAAAGGAAAATACAGTCTAATGATTCTTCGATTCATAACTGTAACTCATTGGACACTTCCCAAATATATGGTCTTTAATTCCCAGAATACTCACCCAGATAAGTATTCTGGACTTGAAATCCATACATCTGAAGACTTCAGGTTGATGAAGGCCAAAGTAATGATTGGTGTTTTGTAAGAATTATGCTGGGTTAATTGTATTTTTTCAGGAGAATACATGGGCGCATCATAACAGATAATATTTCCAGAACAGGCTTTGTCTCATCGGTTTGAATGCAGGAAGCATTTTTTCCACTAAGGCAATATGTACCCCTCACGAACTTTTATATCACCATCTCTATCTCTATTCCTGTCTCCCCAAGGTATTTTTTTTTAACAGACAAAAACCAATGAACTATAAAACTATGCTATAATCAACCAGATTTCTACATTAAGAATAATTGACTCACCTGTGGAAATTGCCAAGGTGGTTGCGAATATGGAGGAAAGCCCTGGGAAAGAAAAAGAACCAGTTGTTATGTATTTACAACACAAAAATGATTGCAGTGTCACCATGCGATGAATGCAGCAGAGTAATCTTTTGAGACAACCTTTAGTTACTGAAAGGACTACAAAATATTTCTGTTCTGGTAGCTTAATTCTAAATAATATGGGCAGTGGGGAAAAAATACTTCTTTGAATAGATGCAGCCAAGCTATATAATATTTGCTTCCGGGCAATAGGTGCCACTTAAGCTGATGGAATTTCTCTCCTGAAAAGACACCAAAGGATTGCAGTGTGTTTGATTTACAAGGTGAGGACTTGGAGCTGAACACATGAATGGTATAGTGGCAACACTATTAGGTTATAATCTGAAAATACAAATGGAACTAAATCCTAGGTAACTGTGATTTTTTATTAAGTGAACAAGTTTTGGTAAGACCACACTTGGAATATTGCATCCACTTTTGGTCACCACAATATAAAAAGATATATTGACAGTCTGCAGAAAAAAGCAACCAAGATATATAGGGAGCTGGCTAAAACATATGAAGAACAGTTGCATGGATTATGTATGTCTAGTCTAGTAAAAGAAAGACTAAGGGTGACCTGATAGCAGTGTTCCAATATTTGAGGGACTGCCACAAAGAAGAGAGTGTCATCCTATTTTCCAAGGCAACAGAAGGCAAGATAAGAAACAATGGTTGGAAACTAACTAAGGAGAGAAGATACCTATAATTAAGGAGACATTTCTTCCCAGTTAGAACAATAAACCAGTTGGAATGGCTTGCCTTCAGAAGTTGTGGGTGCTCCATCACTAAAGGCTTTTAAAAAGAGTTTGGACAGCCATGAAATGGCGTACAGTAGGTCTCTTGTTTGAGCAGGGGGTTGGACTAAAATATTTCCCGGGTCCTTTCCAATTCTGTTTATTCTGTTATGTCTTGAAAACTTCCTTTCAACACCCATTATTTTATTTTTATGCTACTACTGCATGCACATATTCCAATGGAGTCTCTCAGAAAACTAATTAAATAACACAGTAAACATTGAGAAAATAAATAGTGCCAGTCAGCTCCAAGACTGAAAGAACTTCCCAGAGTGGCACCTGTATTAATCCAACACAATGCCTTGTGTAGATCAGTTTAGGGATGTTTTACAAATGTATGTTTGATTTTTGATCATAAATAAATGTCATGTGTATTATGTTAGTCAAGGGCAGCTAAGACAACCAAGAGATTTGTTGCATCTTACAAACTAATACATTTATTCGACATAAGTTTTTGTGGAGTCCATTCGAGTAGATACATGCTGTATTTTCTTGAGTAAATATTGCATTTTGAGAAATATCTGAGACAAGCTCTTATCACTCTATGTGTTTGTGTTTGTGTATTACATGGCACACAGAAATATTTGGTCAGTATCAGGTGGGTTTGTATACAAAGCACAACATAAATTTGGTTGACAAACCATAGCTGATAATTTAGCAAACTAAATTAAGCCAAAATCAAATAACCTGGTGCAGTTTAGTACAAATTGTGTACCAACTGACTCAACTAATGAACAGAGAAAACATTTTCTCCTCTCCTGATCTTTCTTGCTTCTCTCTTTCTTCAAATCCTCTACCCCCAACCTGGAAGGTTTATTTCTCAAGAATAAGAATTCTTGTTTTTATATGATGCCTTCAGGATTCTACAATTAGTGATAACACTTAAACTTATATATTGCTCCATAGTGCTTCATGGCTCTCTCTAAGTGGTTTACAGAGTCAGCATATTATTGCCCCCAACAATCTGGGTCCTGATTTTACCAGCCTCCAAAGGACGGAAGGCTGAGTCAACCTTGAGCCGGTCAGGATCAAACTGCTGGCGGTGAGCTGAATTAAATTGCAGTACTGCATTCTAACCACTGAGCCACCATGGATCTTATAATAATTTCAAACTCATTTACCTGTGGCTGTTGCTGTTTTCCCTCTGTAGGATACTGAAATGGCACTTGTGGGTAAGTCTGTGATGGATTGGTCTTTTGTGGCTGTTTTGGCAGAGGTTGTGGCTGCTGATATCTTGGTTGCTGTGGTGGTAACTGTGGCCTTTGGTTGGGCTGCTTAATTCCTGGAATTTGTTGTGGCTTCTGTTGGGGAAGCCTAGAAGCTTGATGTACTGGTGTTGCTGATTGCGGCCAGAGGAAAAATCTCTGCAGAGGCAATGTAGGCCACTGGGAGAACATCTGTGGATAATTTGAATTGTAGCCATAAAAGGAACCAGGAATCTGAAATAAAAGTGTTTTTTTTAAAAATAGTGTAGAGTTTCAGCACATGGGAATCAAATGTTTAATGTTGTACCTTGTTACTCTTCTACTGTAGTTGATTTTTGCAACACTAAGAGGTTTTAGATATACTTATATATTTTGCATGGCAAAAAGGTACAGAGACTTAGGGCTCCTATACATAGCAGCTTCTATGAGCCAGCTATGTGCTGCAGCTGTCAAAAAAGCCAATGCAATCCTAGGCTGCATTACTAGAGGGATAGAATCAAGATCACATGAAGTATTAGTACCACTTATGATCCCTTGATATGACCATACATGGAATATTGCATCCAGTTTTGATCACCACAATGTAAAAAAGATTAGAGATTCTGGAAAGAGTACAGAAAAGAGCAGTACAAAGATGATTAGTACTGGAGGATAAAATATGAAGAATGGTTGTAAGAATTTGGTATGTCTAGTTTAATGAAAAGGACTAGGGGTGATGTGACAGCAGGGTTCCAATATCTCAGGGGCTGCCACAAAGAAGAGGGGGTCAACCTATTCTCCAAAGCACCTGAAGGCAAGACAAGAAGCAATGAATGGAAACTAATCAAGGAGAGAACCAACCTAGAACTAAGGAGAAATTTCCTAACAGTTAGAACAATTAATCAGTAGAATGCTTTGCCTCCAGAGGTTGTGGGTGCTCCAACACCAGAAGTTTATAAGAAGACATTATCAACAATTTGTTGAAATGATATAGGGTCTCCTACTTGAGCAGGGGTTTGGACTAGAAGACCTCCAAGGTCCCTTCCAACTCTGTATATTCTGTTATTCTGACTGGTTTGATCCACTTTGGAGTTGTTTCTCAACTTCTACTCATGTGTGATACGGACTAGTTTTGGGACCCTCTTGAATATCAGCTTCCTCTTAGTTTGGCTGTGTCTACTCCACTGTTTCAATAACATATAAACATGGCTGAAACTATTGAGTAAAGTACTGGTTACAAAAATGTCAGCATACAATGCTGTCACCATTACAATTTGCAATGAATTGTGGAAGAGGAAAGATGGCTTGGTGGCTTTAAACCTCTCTTAGTAGTAACTCTTGGGTTTCCTGGAATATAAAAAGGAGCTGCAATTGATTTGTTTTCTTTATGGATGAAGAGGGGATAAGGAGATTTCTGTTGTTACAGGAGCCATGCCAGTTTAGGAGACAGAGTGGTGGCTGGATGCCATTTTTATTTCTTCTCATTGTTTAGCTGGAGGGAGCATTGATGGGCTCATAGTAAGCAAGTTCTCAGCATTTAAAGGTCAATGTAACTGAATATGATCAGAGAACAGTTTTGAAATGCCTTGGAGGTTTAGGGACAAAAATATTGGTCATCTGTAAATATACTCTTTAATAATAACTATGTAAGAATATTTCTATACAAGAAATATATATGCTGGGATTTTATTCTTCTATGCTTTTGCAAGTAATATGGTAGTTCTTTTAGCCATGACACACTCATTGTAAGAAGAGGCCAGGGAGTTGGGTTTAGATAGCAACAACTGGAAGACTTTTTATCTTTTCCTTCTAAATTCCTTCTAAATTCTTCTCAGGAAAACCAAGGACATTTCTCTTGCACCTGATGTGGGCAGTTTGCAAAGATGAACTTTGGATGGCATCTCGGTTGGATTGGAGCAGACAGGGGCATGTGATAATTAGTGAGGAGAAACTTTACCTAGATGGAGAAAGCCCAGGAATTTTAGATTCAGGATTTCTCCAGACGTACCAATACAATGTTTTCAATAAAATCTCATTCTAAGGACTTTTGCTTCTTTGGTGTTTTGATTAAATTGTGGGTGCTTTCTGGAACCCTGACATTTAGATATTATCACAAAGTTCTTCTATGCAAAGCCTTCATACAACCACAAATTGAGAGTATTTGAATTATATCTTAAACACTTTTTCTAAAATAATTGTAGAAAATGGTGCCATCAACATTGTTTTATTATTTAATGTTTAATTCAGTTTCTAAACCACCTAACTTAGAAAACCCTAGGTGACTAGCAGATAAAAGAAAATTAGAAATTAATCCAATTTCTATGTCACCTGAAAACTCTTGTGGTTAGCAAGTAAAAGAAAGAAAACAAGCATTTTAAAAAAGAGAACATGGCTGATCAATTCCATGGAAATAACATCACTGATTAATATTTCTATTGCATGAAATTTTCAGTAGATATTGTAGCATTTAGACAGGTGTAGGTGGATACAATTATAAAAGTATTACACTGCCTGGAAGAAATCTAACATTTTCCTAGGTAGAAGACACTGACAACTCACATTGCAAAATGTGAGTTCTCGTTAGAAAGGAAGATATTTTTGGAAGAGATGGGTTGTACAGAAGCCCACATAACACAGCATGAAATTTTAATGGGTATTTTCAATAAGAGCTCTAAGTAGGGTCCTCCTGATAATGATAGCATTCAAAGATACAAAACATCTGCAAAATCTGGCCATGAATTAATCCACAATTAGCAAGGTGATGGCACTTGTTGCACTGAATCTACTTCCAACTGACAGGTATTTTCTATGGTTTTAAGGCCAGATACTTCCCAAGAGGCATTTCAACTTTGCAGTGGCATTGGGGCTATCATTCAATAATCCAGACCAGGAGAAGAACTTTGACTGAAGTCTATGTGTTTGGATGATTTGTACTGGATTTACAGTAATAAACATGTTACCAGGTTAGAAACAGAACTAGGGCAGTGGTAACATCTTAGTGATCAGATGTATCACTAAGTGCCTGTTGGATACTGATGCAGTGACATTACTGGAGGACATTTAACCTGCATTTTTTTCTACGTTTGACCTTATGTTTAGATTACTTTGTTTAGAGTTTCATCCTCACATTTTGCTGCCCACAGTGGAAAAATGCCTTTCTAACCATTTTTAGGAGACATGTCCTCCCAATGTACAACATTGTACATTGAGAACCTAATTAGGATCACAGTTGGTTAGTAGGATTTGTGCAATGTAAGTAACCCCCCCCCCCCCAACATTTTCTGGAACGTTTCTTTAATAAGGTTCAGTAGGTGTTGGCTATTCCTGTCCTTTCTGCTGTATCTTCTGAATTAAATCCAAAGCATTGCACAGCCCTTTTGATTAGTACCTGGATGGGAGATGGAAGACACTTCAAGGTTGTATGTGGGCAGAAAGGTTGATATGGAAGGCAATGGCAAATCACTTTCATATTATTGCAATGAAAACTACAGGGGCATGACCAACTGAGATTGGCTCAATGGAGAATTTACGTTAGTACAATGTAGAATGTTATGTCAGATCATATTTCTTTGTCTGTCATGCTTCAAAAAGGCTGCTTTATAATCTGGCCTTTATTATATTCCTTTGAAAGCTGAAATGTTGTTTTTAGCTGCTTTTGTTTATGTCCCTTGCCTCAGAGGATACTAAGAACTGGCATATCCTCTAGTGTAAAATAAAGTTAAAACAAACAAAATCTGATGAGACCAATATCATCTCCTTCCTACCAAGTGGAAGCCTCTTAGCAGTGATAGATTTCTCTCCAATTCTTACAGTAACTTTTCAAAAGTAATACATTTACATTTAAATTTCAAGATTCGTTTTCATTTACTGTAACATTTCATTGTGTGTAATAGTACTATTCTTCCAAGAAGAAGAAAAAAGACTTACTTGTGGTGAATTTATATAGCCATATGGACCAAACTGCATCATCTGTAAGCAAATACATTTATTATCTTGTGTCTTCTGGGAAAATAGGAAAATAGTTCATTAGGCTGAACTACTGATGGATGTATTAGATGGGAATGGAAACCTTCAGGAATATACCTTCAAGTCTCAGAGAAAAGATGTAAAGGAAATGAAAAAATCAAAACAATAACAGGGGTGATTACAACAGGTTTTGTTGATTTTTTACCTTGATATACGTGTCCTTTAATAAATATTGATCTGATCATCAAGAGTCTTAGCAATAACAATAGCATTTAGACATATATACTGCTTCACAGTGCTTTTCAGTCCTCTCTAAATGGTTTTCAGAGTCGGCATATTGCTCCCAACAATCTAGATCCTCATTTCACTGACCTCAGAAGCATGAAAGGCTGAGTCAACCTTCAGCTGGTCAAGATCGAACTGCTGGCAGTCAACAGAATTAGCCTGCAGTAACCACATTCTAACCACTGTGCCACCATAGCTTTTAACATTTTATTAAAGCATGGCTAATTAAGAAATTCTGAAAGTTGAAGTCCACCCATCTTAAAGTTTCCAATTTTGAGAAACCAAAACTTCTAGACCATTACTCTCACTGCTGGAAATAAAATTGATCATTGACCATTCAAGACTGCAACTCTTACACTATTTCAGAATGGTCCAGTTGGTTCGATGTTAAAAAAAATGAGATCATAGCCTTAAACATAACCCTCGAGACCCAAAAGTAATTCCAATTCTTCCAGATTTTTCCTCTTAAAGGAAATATCAAAATGTATCATTATTATTTTTTTACTTTTACTTTTAGGTATTTAAAAAGATGAGTTCGCTTATCCTCATCCTTATTTATACATCTAAATGGGCTTTGTTTTCTAAGAATTTCCTCTCCAGAATTTTATCTGTGCTACATATTTGACCCCCTGGTCCTCTTGAAGGCAAAGTATCTCCTTCACCTTTGTCCTCTAACAGTGTCCTCTTTGCTCTCTGAGTTTGCATACTTTATGATCTTCAAAGTAGATACTGACTCTGAGCATCCATAAATGGATTAAGTAATGGGAGAAAAATTAACCTGTGGGATTAGGGGTTATTTTGCTTGAATTAATAAACCTAAGGCCTTTTTTTTTTCAGGAAAAAAAGTGGAAAATGTACTTACTTCTTCACTTTTGCTTCCATATCCTGCCTTGCGTGGTTTGCGCAGCTAGAGAGAAGAAATAGATAGATGTATAACTGAGATATTGCAAGGAGAGAATTAAAAACATGAAATACAATAAAGTGTCTGGTTCTGAAATACTCACGGGACCAGCATAAGACATGCCTACAAGGCATAGATATAGGAGGATTAACTTCATCCTTCAACTTCTCCACTAAGTAAAGATAAACACAACAAACAGTCCATTACACACTTATTTTAGCACAGTGGTTTTAGAGATCAGATCAGGAAAGAGTATTCCTCATGTTATCATGAAAGATGTCAATGTGCTTGAAATGATTACTGAAAAACAGAATTAATTTTTCTCACTAGTGCAAAGCAACCACAGTTGACAATGAAATAGGAAACTATGTCTTTAAATAAGATGTGTATTTATTGTGAAAACTAAACTTATCCCACTAAGAAAACCCCAAACTTTCCTCTGCTATAATTTCGGCTGACACAATGCTTGAACTGTAACCTAACAAAGGTGTTAACTTGGGGGTATCCTATACCACTTCTGGCTGTTTCTCAAATCAACTTCAAAACCTTCAAAATTATTGATTGTTCAGTAGTCCCAGAGCCTTTACTTTGCTTTCCAGATGTTTGCATGCATAGACTCTTTCTTTCTTTCTTTTTTTTCTCTTTTTTCTCCAGTTGTATCATTGATGCTGTGATATAACAATGTCAAAGATATAGGGCACAGGTTGTTCTTTTCTTCCTATTTTCCATGGTAGGTCAACAGAAACTTTGTAGCAAGGAAGAACTAATATTTAATTTCTATAGAAGCGAAGTTCAATGTTCCTAAAATGCACAAAAGTCTTCACTTAAAGACTTTTACGGGAAGAGAAGGGAAACCGTATCGGGCTATGGATAGGGGGTCTGAGGAAGCAAGAAAGCATATATCATCCAGACTGGATAGGCTCAAAAAAGTAGGAGATGTAAGGATTAAATGGAGAATGAGTTTCTACAGTTGTGGATAGTTCATTGATTTAACAGACATTATCCTATCAACCACAAAATTACCTGTTTGGTTTTTTTTTTAAGAAAAGAAAAATCAACTGTTAACCAATAGCAGCTCCTCAAAGGCAGCAACCAGTCACTGGAAGAAATGAAGCAAGACATTGCAGCCAATCAGATGGGGGGCTAATATCAGAATGAAAGAGTTGGAAATCATCCACTCTAAAGGGCTTAAGGAAAGCTTATTGGTGTAGTATTTAAGGCACTAGGCTGGAAAATGGGAGACTTGAGTTCTCTCATAGCCACAAAGCCAACTGAGTGACTGTGGGTTAGTCACTCTCAGTCACAGAAAGAAGACAATGGCAAATGCGAACCATTCACGAGTCTTGCCAAGAAAACTGCAGGGACCAATGCAGGCAGTCACCAGATGTTGACATTTGACTCAAAAAGACAAAAAAAGAGAAGCTCAGGTAAGAAAGCAGCAAATCTGAATCAAATCTGGAAAACACAGCTGGAGAATGAATTTGAAATTGTCTCAAAGTGAGAGGACAATTTGTTATCCATTCCTGCGTTCAGGAAGCGGAGAGTGCCCCATAGTGACAATGCGGTCAAATAGAAAGTGTGGATGTGCTCTTTGCTTCAAAGTGTTTCATCTTCTGTATAAATATTTAATCAGGTAGCTTTTTTAAAAAAATGCCAGGGAAAGCACAAAGATCATGCTTCTTTCCAACTCCTAAATAGTAGCTATGCTCTGGGTCATATGACCTGAAAGGGGGAGACAGATGCTGAAGAATGAAGGTGGAAGAAGACTGAGAGATGTGTCCTGATTCAATGTTAGCTTTCTTAGGTTGGTTTCTCCTGCTATATCACATTTGGTTGCATTCTGTTGGTTTGGAAGGAATCAAAAACAGTGAAACATAAACATTGAAGAAAGAGAAGATGTGTATCTAATTTATATGCGGCTAATCTGCATAAAAATCAGTTTGCATTTGACCAAGAAATATTTACCTGTCTCTGCACTTGAGTGAGTTATAGTTCTTGGAAGAGTTCTAAACAAAAGTAATATGAACTGAACTATAATTAGAGTGATAGGGAGTTCCTTTTATTACAGTTGCTTTGAACAAGTATTATGTTGCGACTCAATGTGTTTTAACCCTAACCTTTACAAGAAGCTTGGTTACATGCATGTAACAAGAAAACTGGAATTGTATACTTTATTCCAACTTCCAACTTTCTATGCATCCATCTTAATATATTTGGTTTTCTAGGAATTCTAGTCTGTCATGGGCAAATAGAAAAAGGTAGTTCCAGGATGATAGCATGGGTTTTTCATCCTATTTTCCACAGTGTCCAGCCAGGTACTGAATGTCTATCACAATGAGTACTTAGATATGACCCCAGAAAATAAAGTTTCCCCTAATATTAAAAAAGAAAACTACCATTCAGTTGGAAAATGAACATGGTGGTATAAACCAAGGGTTAGCAAACTATGCTCCATGGGAGAAATCCACCTGTTTTATATGACTCACAAGCTATGAATGGATGGGCAGTTAGTAGGCAAAGGGCCTGGCCAAAGATCAGGGAAAGCAGAACTTGAGTGGATGTGGCAACCTATCAGAGACATTCTTACTAGTGCCCACTACTAACCAATGGCTGCCACACTTCTTGACTTACCAGATGACCCTTGAAGAGGGAGTATGATTGAGATCTTGCCCTTTAGAGAAAAAGTTTACCATCCTGTGGTATAGAATGCATCATTCTGTTCCAGTTTGGTTCAATCCAGTTGAATTGAAATTCAGGAGATCTGGTAGTTACTAGGCTAGGGAATCTATGTCTAAGATTCAATAACTGGATGGATGGATATCTGAAAGTTGAGCAAACCAACCAGATCAGATGTTATACAAACTCCATATAAAAAGGGAATGGGGAAAAAAGAAGACATATGGCCTAGGTCAGGAGTGGGCAATTGTGGCACCTTCATGACTCGTGGACTTCAACTCCCAGAATTCCTGAGCCAGCATGGCTGGCTCAGGAATTCTGGGAGTTGAAGTCCACAAGTCATGAAGGAGACATAATTGCCCACCCCTGACCTAGGTGTTATAGACACTAGCCATGAAATCTGCAACTTAGAGGGGCTAGCCATGAAAAGATATGGGCATACCTGCTAGTGATTCTGTTTTGCAAATGTTTCCACCTTCACCAAGAAGCTACCACATTATATTCTGTAAGAAGGTACCTCTCTATGTAGCACCTGCAATAAATTGTTGTATTTTTAGTCGGGATAATCAAGACAACGCTTTATTTGGTTTTACAGATTCATTCATTATCTCATAGCTGTCCATCTCAAATACATGTCTCTGGGCAGCTCACAACAATTAAAATTATACAAAAACAATTACAACACACACACACACATACACACATACATACACAGTAAAGAAACATTATTTACAAAAATCTTATATAGCACAACACTGAGGTATAGCTAAGGTATGCCAACAAAAATCAACAAAGTCACTGACCAGGCTATATACACACCCAGATCTCCAAGCTTAATACAGATATTATGCATTTTTATAGTGGAATTTGAAATATGTCTTATCCAGAAATGTCCCAATAAGTAGAACAAATTAGTTATGTTATGTGGGTCGTTCACAGTGGAATTACAACCATGTACACGATACATGTTTGCAGTGTAGAAATTATGGGGGGAAAGGCTCTGTAATTTCAATAGTGCCATGTTTATAGATGTTATGTTATGGTATGTTATGTTCCCAATGCCTGTTAGATAGTGTCAGTATCTAGCTGACCTTGGTTGATTTTAAAAAGTTAAGCAAAGTTGGACTTGTCTAATACTTAGGACATTACTAGGAAATCCAAAGGTTATTTGTTAGACTGGAATGCCCAGAAAACATCCCTTCACACTTCCCTGTTGTTGCCAAGAGAACCACATCAAAGTGTCACACATTCACCATAAGCTGAGGTCAACTTGAGTAAATCTTTATCTTGAACTCCTCACCCTGGAAAAGTCTCTCCCTGAATCCACAGAACTTTCACTGTTGCAAGTTTTAAAGAAAAAGCAAATTAAAAGTGAAGCCTAAACTTGCCTTGTGGTCTATCTTCCACTTTAATTAAAAAGGATGCCCAAGAAAGTTAAAGCAACACTCCACCTCTCTGCCATATTATTATTAATCATGGCAGTGTGATATCACAGCTGCCACTTCTTTAATTGATTTTTGCCTTTATACAAATTCTTCCCAAGAACCTAGGATGTCATAATGTATTGGCCTAATATATGAAGATTCAAGCAGTTGGCCTTAAATGGAAATTTTGTCAATGGGCAGAATTTCTAACTGCCATTCAAGATTTTCTGGTGTGGTGCCCAGTTTGCTGATGATCACTGGAGGCACCATGAACCACCAAAATCACTGGAGATGTGCCATGCTCCTTCTTGCTTCAAACACTCTACTATCATCCCAGTGCCAAAGAAGCCCTCCATCAAGGAACTGAATCACTACAGACCAGTTGCTCTAACATCTGTAGATATGAAAACCTTTGAAAGGCTAGTGCTGTCCCACCTGAAAACCATCACAGATCCGCGGTTAGACCCTTTTCAATTTGCATACCGAGCAAATAGATCAACAGATGATGCTGATAACATGGCTCTGCACTACATCCTACAACATCTTGAACCTCCAAAGACCTACGCAAGGGTCCTCTTTGTAGACTTAGTTCAACATTCAACACCATCATTGGTGTTCATTCATTCTTCTAATGAAACTAAACCAGCTATCTGTACCTGAATACACCTGTAAGTGGATCATAAGCTTCGTAACAGACAGGAAGCAGCAGGTGAAGCTAAGCAGAATCACATCAGATACCTATACAATTAGCACAGCCGCCCCCCCAAGGCTGTGTGCTCTCTTCTCTTCTCTTTATATACCAATGACTGCACCTCAAAGATCCATCTGTTAAAGTACTGAAGTTTGCAGATGATACAACAGTGATTGTTCTCATTCGAGACAATAATGAATTGGTATACAAGACAGGAGGTTGAACAATTAGCTTCGTGATGTGACCAGAACAATCTGGAACTGAACACACTCAAAACCATAGAAATGATGGTGGATTTTAAGAGAAACCCTCCCATACTACCACTTCTTATAATACTATACAACACAGTATCGACAGTAGAATCCTTCAAATTTTTAGGTTCTATCATACCACAAAACCTAAAATGGACACCTAATATCAAAAGCGTCATCAAAAAAGCACAACAAAGAATGTTCTTTCTGCACCAACTCAGAAAGCTTAAACTGCCCAAGGAGTTGCTGATCCAGTTCTACTGAGGAGTTATTGAGTCAGTCATCTGCACCTCTGTAACTGTCTGATGTGGTTCTGCAACCCAACAAGATAGACACAGACTACAGAGGATAATCAGAACTGCAGAAAAAACAATTACTACCAACCTGCCTTCCATTGAGGACCTGTGTGGGAAAATATTTAAGGACCAATCACATCCTGGACATAAATTGTTTCAACTCCTACCCTCAAAATGATGCTATAGAGCACTGTACACAAGAACAACTAGACACAAGAACAGCCATCACTCTGCTAAACAAATATTTCCCTCAACACTGTCTAACTATTTATTAAGTCTGCATTACTGTTATTCCGTTATATCATCACCCACGCAGCCCACTATGAGTATAACTTGTTGCTTGTAACCTTACGATTTATAATTATTATTGTTTCCTAGTATGATTTGACTGCTTAATTGTACCCCATGACTATCATTGTTGATTCCTTATGATTCCTTATGATTCCTGATGAATGTACCGTTTCCTTTAATGTACATTGAGAGCATATGCACCGAAGACAAATTCCTTGTGTGTCCAATCACACTTGGCCAATAAAGAATTCTGTTCTGTTCTGTCTGGAATTCTGTTCTTTTCTCCTGATTATCACAATTCTTTATTTTCCATAGTCCTCAGTTTAACTTCAGATTTGCTACATAAAGCATTTTAATTTTTACATTTTTTAAATAGAATTGTAGATGTCAAATCCTATTTAAGAATGTAGACATTTTTGAAATGTATCTATTGCTGTTGTCTGCATCAACTTTAGTTGCCTCCACATGCAAATTCACACAGAATATATTTTATAACACTAGATTAAAATTAATTTGTGAAGCTTTAATTCTTTCATCAATTACAATAAATTGCACAATTATTTTATTATTTGAGAAGAAAATACAGTAATTTCCCCATCCTAAGACAAATGACTCAATATTTAATTTCAGAATACTTTAAAATCAATAAAATCTTATTAGGAATTATCTTTGAGAACAAGACTGAACTAAAAAGGAAAGTTACCAGCTTCCTACTCTTTCAGAATACTTCCAGAACCAGCTATCAAATGTGGATAGTGGATACATGTGTAGATGTTATCTGTTGTGTGCAATCAGAATAATTAGTGTTATGATTGATTGCCATCAACTAGAAAAAAGTTCTGCTCACACTTAATTACACTTAGTTTTTTAGTGTTTAGAAAGTGTGAAATCAAGTGCAATGGGGAGGAGACACAGGTTATACAGAATGAACAGTTTGCACCACCTGACAGTAGAAGTTCATGGCAGTAGACCCTTAAGTAGAAGCAGTAACTAGACAATAGCAGTTATAAAATTAATAATTAGCATTATAATTATTTGGAGTTGCAAAACCTGATGGTGGCATCTGCAGAGAAGTTCAGTGTTGATGTTGTCCAGCCTCATTCATGATGCAGAAGTGCTTGCTTTCAGATAAAGAGCACATTTTGATGGATGAGAAGTAATATGGAAAGTGATCAGAATAATATGCTTGTTTATTTTTGGACTGAACTTTCAGTGATGTAATTGAACATTTTACTTTAGGTAGCATGCAGGATTATAATTATGTTTGGGGACAATGCTTTGACATTACATTGGAATTATCGTGTTGTTACTATCCCTCAGAAGATAAGATTCAAGATTTCTGGAATGACAATAAAATTGCTCTGATTGAATATATTAAACAAACTCATCTAGGTAAGTCAGTTCTACTGTTTTTCATTTATTGGAATCTGATATACTGTAAATCCTGTGGAATAAATTACTGAAAGGACAATTTATATTGGTTGGGTTATTTCTGCAAGAGTTGTCACTGATAATAGCGTTAAGCAAATTCAGCCTCTCCAATTAACAGTGTCAGAAACTGGCTGGGAAGGTTGCAACTAGTTGTAAAATGGGAGCCAATTGCCAAACTGCTGAATTGTGATCATGTAACCACTGGGGTTGTGGGACCATCGTAACTTTGAGGACAGGTGAAAATTACTTTTTTGAAAGCTGTCATAATTTGAACCATTGTAAGTGAATACTTGTAAGTTGATGACCACTGGTATTGACAAATCATCCTGGCAAAATAATGTCCATCTAATCACGTAGAATCAGAAGTGGCTGAATGACAGAATAAATATACATTTACAATTACAAATTTATC
>JAEANM010003478.1:4228-22337 GCA_017656035.1 Myanophis thanlyinensis
ATGGAGATAATGAATGACTGCACAAACAAGAAAGATTGCTCATCACAGGCACAGGCCTTGTTTCAAGCTGAAAAGCCTTGAGTACAAATTTTAATTGACTGAAATTCAGGGTTGGTAATAAATGTGGAAGAAATGCTTTCTTTCTGCAAGATGATTTAATTTCATTTAGGGGATTCCTTTCTTCTCAGGAAATATCCTCTAGAAATACTGAATACAAATACTATGCATGAAATAGCTGAGGAATATGGTTCTGCAAAAGATTATTAAATTACAAGACCATTTATAAATAGGCCTAATACTTTAATATTAGCATTAACATTTCTTTTTTAAAAAATGTAATTAAATATTGAAGGTCTGCAGTAAAATCAGGGAATTCTAACTGTTTTAATAGTACTTATAAGTGACTCAATTTAGTGCCAGACTACAAATATGTAGAGGAATATTACACTCATTAATATTTATCTATTAAATTAAACTCAGTGGGGCAATGGGGTTGCTCAGCAGTTAAGATGATGAGCTTATTGGCCGGAAAGGTTCAGCCCAGGTTCAAGACCTGAGGTCCAGCAACAGAGTGACCTCATGTCCTTATTCTAGCTCCTGAGCCAACCTAGAAATTTGAAAGCATGCAAATGCAAGTAGATAAATAGGTACCATTATGGTGGGAAGGTAACAGCGTTCCATAACATCATGCTGGTTACATGACCATATAAATGTCAATTAGCTATATTGAGCCAGTGTATTCATCTGCACATATATATTCTATTCTATTCTAGTCTAGTCTAGTCTAGTCTAGTCTAGTCTAGTCTAGTCTAGTCTATAGGGATAGTCTAATATTAGTAAATCAATACAAACTGGTCTTTTTTCTTTGAGTGAGATAATTTTTGCACAGATCAATATAAAGCAAAGCCAATTATAGAATTCACCCTACACAAATGGCCTTTGATTCTCAATTAAGAATAATAACAAAATATAACAACTTTAGTTGTTGTTTTTTTCCTCTTCCTTTAAAAATCAGTTATAGTATAGCATTTTAGTCTGGACTGTTTATTTGAAAGTGCTTTGGCAAGTTGCCATTGTAGCTCTGAAATTAAATAAAAAAATGTGAAAATAATCATATTTTAAATAGTTTTGATCACAGCAATCAATTTTAGATTAATTTCTAAATTTATAAATATGAGTACATTTAATAATAAAATTTGCAGAAGTTAGTCTACCACATACCTGTCTACACTTTATTACAGCATACCTGTTATTGAAATAATAACCTCCTCAGGGTTCCATCGTTGGGATGATATTGCCTGACAACCCCGAGAGTATGGGCCTTCTCTGTGGCGGCGCCCTCCCAATGGAATGAGCTCCCCCCAGAGATTCATACTATTACGGATCTCTGGGGCTTCCGACATGCCCTAAAAACCCATTTATTTCAATGAGCCGGCCTGGCCTGATACCTGAGGGTTTAATTAATTTTAAATCAAATTTTAAATTTTATATTTAATCTGTTTTAAATTGGGTTTTTTTAATTAATTCTTAAACTGAATTTTAAATGTTGTTTTAAATTGTTAGCCTTTATTTAATTATTTTAACTGACATTTAATTATATTTTGTATCTTGTTTCCTGTTTTTTATTGGCTGTTCACCACCCCGAGTCCCTTGGGAGAGGGGGCGGTATATAAATTTGATTACTAAATAAATAAATAAAATAAACATGGAAGGCTTTCAATTCTTTTCTGATCTCTTATTACTAAATGTTTAACTAGCTCAGTTTTAAAATAAATTCTGCTATGCTTGTTCTTATAAACTAGAAAGAAACTAGGAGTCATAATTGGTTCTCCCTTTTCTATTGCACTGTTATAGTACTGAAGTTTGCAGATGATACAACAATTATTGACCTCATTTGAGACAATGACGAATCTGCATAAAGATGGGAGGTTGATAAACTAGCCTTGTGATGTGACTGGAACAATCTGGAACTAAACACACTCAAAACCGTAGAAATGGTGGTAGATTTTAGGAGAAACCCCTCTATCTTACCATCTCTTACATTACTAGACAACACAATAGAGAACTTCAAGTTTCTAGGTTCTATCATATCTCAAGACTTAAAATGGACATCCTACATCAAAAACATCATCAGAAAGCACAACACAGAACATACTTTCTGTGCCAACTCAGAAAGCCCAAACTTCCCAAGGAGTTGCTGATACAGCTCTATAGAGGAATTATTAAGTCTGTCATCTGCACCTCTGCAACCCAACAAGACAGACACAGACTTCAACGGATAATTAGAACTGGAGAAAAAACAATTACTACCAACCTGTTTTCCATTGAGGACCTGTATATGGCACGAGTCAAAAAGAGGGTTGTGAAAATATCTACAGTACAAACCACTCACATCCTGGACACAAATTGTTTCAACTTCTACCCTGAAAAAGACATTATAGGGCACTGCACACCAGAACAACTAGACACAAGGACAGTTTTTCCCCAAATGCCATCACTCTGTTAAATAAATAATTCCCACAACACTGTCAAATTATTTACTAAGACTGTATTAATATTGTTCTTCTCATCATTCTTATTACCTATCTCCTCCCACTTACTTACATGTTGTTTGTATCTTTATGATTTATATTGTTTATTGTTTCCTAGTATGATTTGATTGCTTATTTAGTACCCTATGACTATCACTAAATGTTGTATCTTATGATTCTCGATGAATGTATTTTTCTTTTTATACAAAGATCATATGCACCAAAGATGAATTCCTTGTGTGTCCAGTCACACTTGGCCAAAAAAGAATTCTATTCTGTTCTATTTTATATTGTCTGACTAAAGCAATGATTTAGTCTATACATTATTAATTGACAGGCATTGGTTATTTCCTCATCTATATAGTGGATAAATATTCTTATATGGGTACACAGTGTAACATGGTGACAAATAGCACTTCAATAATGTCATTGGCATATCACAAGATACGACTGAAGCCACAATGTACAATCTCCTTATCAATCTCGAGGTCACTAGCAAGCAAGTGACATTACTAGTGTGGTGCTACAGCATGTGTGATGGTGTTATATGGACAAACTGGTTAAGCATTAAATAGACTTAAAAGTATTTTCACAGGTTATCTCAAAAATCCTTTTTCAAAAGGAACCGGACTATGTTTTTTCCTTGAGGAAGAAGATATTTTGCTTTAATAAATCTCATTGGATGAGAGAAGGTAAATGTCTTCTTCCTCAAGGAAAAAACATAGTGCAATTGCCTTTTGTGAAAAAACACCTTTGAGACAACCATGATCTGGATGATGAGAATCTCCATAGATATTTTCACAGATGTAAGAATGTAGCATGTTTCAGTCACACACACACACACCCAAAAAAATCAGCCATCATATTCTCCAATCCTAAACCTTATCTGGAAGTATCTTATCAGTAGCTCAAGCTTTACTTTGGGAAAAATTCATACTAAAAATCCTTAATGTATCAGAATAAGAAAGCATATTGGTCTCGGCTAATTAGATTGACTTCTGCATTAGCAGCAGGATGGCCAGCGAGGCAGGAAGTTGCAGGGAAGTGCAACATCCATCAACTCAAAAGCCACACCAGTCTTTGCATAGCATATCAAGACCTTCAGTCCAAAAGTAGGTAAACATGGAAACTGTTTCAAGAAAACCTTTGGAGGCCTAAAGGGGTGAATCCCATTTTAATCTTTATACCCTACTCCATTTTTAAAAAAATGTAAATAGATCTGGGCTTTTCCTTTCACTTTACAAAAGGATTAAAGGCTACTGACAGACCTCATTAACTGCCAGGCTTTAATTTTTGGATATCTGCCATAGAGAATGGTAAGTGAAATGGAGAAAAGCTGAATATGAATGTAGCACAACATTCCCATATCAATTTATAACCTACTGTCACAGAAGTAATTGGAGAAAACTGGGGTAGTAAGAATAAGTTTTGCAAAACTTATATCATACTCTCAAGCATAGAGAGAATGATGTGGCAGGTTTATCTAAAGGCTATACCCCAAATAGCCACAGGCAAATAGGTCTCATTATCATTTTAACTCTTCACAGCGCCCTGGAGTGATTTTATGTCAGAGAAATTTCAATAGCAAAAAGATTCAACTGGTCAAAGGTACTCAGGGCATTGGGCTACAAATTGTTCTATGCAGTGGTGGGATTCAAATAATTTAACAACTGGTTCTCTGCACTAATGACCGGCTATGTGGACATGACTGTGTGGGTGTGGCTGTGTGGGCATGGCCAGGGGCCGTGACAGCACTCATCATGGTCTTCTTTTGTTGCCCTGCATGCCAGAGAACAGAACTGGAAAGCAGGTTAGTGAGGGAATTGTGGTTGCTGCAGGGTTTTGCAGGAGGCCATTCAGGTTAAAAACCGGGCCATGGAAAGGGGGCAGCCTCCCAGCTGATTGGTTGGTTATATGGTAGGATTAGGGTAAGCATCAGTGGCAGCTTTGCCAAGGATGAGACTGGCCCTTCTGCCTTTCCATCTAAAAAATCCTTAGTGTGATTACAAGACAACAAACACAATTTTAAAGGTTTAACAATAATAGATTAGTCAAAAGTTTTAAAATGTTTATATACTGGAAAGAAATCAACAATTTGATAAGCCAATTTTTAAGCATTCAGAAAACTCCAGAAAAGCTTCCAAGACTTAGCATGAAATAAGCATGAATCTTATTCCACAACTGAGATCATGACAAAAGTTCCTTTGTAAATCTTAATGAAGGACCTGATTCATATGAGATAAAACACTCCCAAGCTTTAAAAGACTTCAAAAAAAATGATAACTAGGTCTCCAAATTATGCCTGGAAACAGTTTACATGAACTTCAAGTAAGCATTGGAAATATAATATTCCCCCCATTCTGTGGTATAATACATATGGTTAATTGCTAGCTGAAATAAATTAAACATTTGTGGCAAATAATAATTCCAAAGTGGACACCCATTCATGCATATCGGCACTGTTTTAGTCTGTTTTATTACATATTTATCTACTACTTTCTTGAATGTGTTTGTATATAAGATTTCAGATGAGATTTGTTTATTCGGTTATAAAGAGCTCAATAGTCAGTAAGGGACACAAAAAGACTGATCAAAAAGCAAAACAAAAGTATACAGTTATTACTTTTAGTGAAATTTTAAATTCAAAATAGTTTAATTGCTATTTACGTATGAAAATTTTCTTGAAAATGTTAACTTTTTTCATCAAACTAACTGTGAAAAATAATGTTGATGGTTATTGGAAATTCCTACACTGCACTCACAATTGGCTGCATTATCATTATGCTAAAAGTATTTAGCAGCATATGCATTATGCTAAAAGTAGGTCTGGGACAGCTGTATCTTTTTTAGGGACAAAACAATTTGCCGTACTGTCTGTGTTCATAAACTGTTCTGCTTTTCTTGGGAAAGACAAGCACAGAAAGTCTTGACTTCTTTTCTTATCCAAAAGTTAGGCTCAATGGACTTCACTATAGCTTCTGTCTGTTGTTAAGTCATGTGCATATGCATCAACTCATCATTCATGAAAAAAAAAGTATAGGAACCAAGTCCTGAAGAATTTCCAGATGGGGAAAGAATGATAATTTATTTTACAGTATTTGAAAATTAAACAAAAATGCTTTAAAAGTCTTTCCCACAACACAAGCATTCTTGCCTTGCTTTCTCTTATTTGCACATACAAACGCAAACAAATCTTAAATCTAATCAAGCATTTGTTCTTACCTGCTGAGAAGTAAAAGAGATGTCATTGTTATGACTTTGTTAATTACTTGGGAGGTGTCAGACACTGTAGTGTGAGAAGCAGCAATGTAATCAGAACTTGGATAGACATCCAGGAATAGTTAGCCTGAGGGAGCACTGGATCATTGCTGATGCAATAAAAACACTAAATTCTCATTAGTATTGTTTTGAGTTAAACTTCTAGCATTACTCTAGTACTGATATAGTTTTTCTGGCAGCTCAAACAGGCATTTTATCATAGCTAACTCACCATACCTAGAGGGAGGTGTTTTTTTTAAAAAAAAAATCTTTGTAAATCATAGCCCTTCACAGTCTTTAGAAATAAGAGCTTGGCCTGCAATCAAAGTCTTTCTATAGCAACATCTTAATTTGGAATTCCCTAATTTGGATTGGTAGATTAAGAGTTCTCTGAAACTTTTCATTTTAGTGGATGCTTATCATTTATTGGTATTTTAATACATTCCCCAATGTGCAGGTTATTTGTTATTTTCAACAGATAATAGTCATATTACCCAATACTCAACAATTCCACATTTAGGATATAAATCTTGTTTTGCTATACTAGTACAGTTATCCAGTCAAGTATGGCAATACAGCAACTGAAGGTTTCAGGAACACAGGAACCTGTGTTCATCTCCATCCCACATTTCTTTACTCATATTAAAGACTGAGTCAAATGTAATCAATTGTCAATCAAAAGTAGTACTGTTTTGCTAAAGCCACTAATAATTTCTAGGACTGAAACTATACAGTACAAAAGGGGAAAAGCCTACAGAATATTTTGCTGAAACAGCATACAACAGCTAGAGGGAAGAAAAAGAAAAGTAACTAAAAAAGAACTTATACATAACTTTTTAAAGGAGGGAATTATAGCTCCACAAAATTATTTCAAAATGTTCAAATGTCATAAAATGAATTAACAAATTCAAAATGATAATGTGATCAGTTAAAGGACATTCTCTATAAAACAGACTTCTAGCTTTTGACATTTTGCTACTTCAAAATACATCAAGAAAGACAAACAGCTGCATGCATTGAAAGGCTAATTCTGGTAAAGCACTGTGCAAGAAATATTGAATGTATAACAGAAGGAAATATGGTTAATTAATAAAGTAATAATGTGCAACAAAGCTGTGAAAAAAAATTATCACCCCATATGAAGGAGGAGGTGGATAGAGACTCAAGTTCACAGGCTTTAAGAACAGTGAAAATAATTGTATGATTTTCCTAGATGCTAGTCTATGCTTAAAAATTAAAATAACAAAAAAGACACAATACATGACCATTATTCCACATATTGTTTTCCAAAATGTTATTTCCCATAGCCAAAATATCTCCCATGCCTCTTTTTATAAACATTACAGAGTCATGGATTTTTTTCTATTCTGAAATTAATTTAAAGCTTTATTAAAAACATAGGGATTGGACAATATCATAATTTTATAAAATAATGAGAACAGAAGGTTTTTCTTTAGCTACACAAGACGGAGGAATATCCTGCAAAAGTAAAAGCATTTAACCTCATTAGTGCTTCCTTCTCAGTAAGTAACACAAATTCATTGTATTTGAAACCATTGCTTTTTAAAATAGTTATCCACATGACAGAGGAATGCTAGTAGAGGTTTTGTAAATGAATGTTTAGGTACTGTCAAATATAGTGTTGTCTCAAAAATAAATGGTGCCTCTATATCACGTTGGTTGATGGCACTACCGCCTGCCAGGGATATTTGAATTTTTAGAATTATTTGAAATGGGAGGAGGGTTTGTTGGTACCTCTTAAACTTTGCTTTGCTTGTATTTACTTGGCCTTAACCAGTGCTGGTCATACAAAGAACCTAAGAAGTCAGCTTAGTCAAATTAAAGACATAATTCTTCAGTACTGTACACCCCAAAGTCTCAAATAGAATGGGAACATAACATGCTTGTTTGTTTTTCTAGGATGGTCTAAGCACTAGGCAATATAAGACAGTTGCATTATGCAGCAGAATCTGTGTCTTCAATAAGGAGCATTTATCACAGCATAAAACAGCATTTATTTATTTATTTATCAAATTTGTATGCTGCCCAACTCCTTTGGACTTTTGGGAAGCTCGCAACAATTAAAACAAGAAAAATACAATACATCATTTGGACAGATTTCTTAATTTACAATCAAAATCTTTCTCCCAATAATTTAAACACCCAGTTTATTATCTTGCCTTGCCTTCTGGAACAACTATGCACCTTTTTCTACATCAGAGAACTTCTCGTGCTAAACTTTCCCAGTGCTTCCAACCATTATTCATAGGTTTTCCAACTAATTGCTTTCTTCAAGACTCTATCCAATTTATTAATGTCCTTCTTAAAAAATACAGTACCTAGAACTGAACACAATATTTTAGCATAATCTGACCACTACAGAACAGAAAATTAATGTCTTTGGTAATATTTATTTATTGTTATCCCCTCTTTATTATTTTTACAAATAATTCAAGGTGGAAAACATATCCAACATACCTCCTTCCTCCTATTTTACCCTGAATAACTTGCCTATGAGGTGGTTTTGACTAAGAGAGAGTGACTAGCCAAAAGTCACCAAGCTGCTTTCATGGCTAAGATGGGACTTCAAATCATGGTTTCCCACCTTCTAGACTAGTACCTTAAGACCTTAACCACTAAACCAAACTGTCTCCCTTATAGTTCTCTTGATGCAACCATACCTTGTATTTGTTCTTTTTATATAGCTGCATCACTCTATTGGCTCATATCCAGCTTGTGGTCTGCCAAGACACAAAAACTTTTTCATATGTATTGGTGCATAATAAACATGCTATTTTTATCAGAAAGATTAAAGCAGTGTTGCATCATAAGCTTCATCCGTTTTGTACATGTGCTATAGTATATGAATAAAAAGGGACAGGGCTTATTTTGCAATGCTGTGATACTGCTTTATTCATTCTACAACCTCTTACCTCTAGACACTGCTGCCAGTATACTTCTCACACACCCTATAATCATGTATTTTATTTTTCCTATCCAAATATAATACTTAACATTTAATTCTGGTGAAATTCAACTTAATCAGTTTCTGTCCATTGTTCCACTTTATCAAGATATTCCTGAATTCTAATATTATTCTTCAAGGCAGGGTTTTTCAAACTCTGTTTCATAGAATCTAGGGCAGGGGTGGGCAAACTTTTTGACTCGCGGGCCACAATGGACTTACCCGGAAAGCGCCCACGTGGATTCTCCTGACCCGGGGTCACATGATGCCCCTCGGACCCGCAGGCGGCAGGCAGGGCCGGCTTTGTCACGTGACCAGCTCTACCTGGCGACTTGCTCCGGAGCTCCTGAAAGCTGTGCCCTTCTTCCTTTTTTGGTCCTCATTGAGAGAGTTTCAATTAAATGGCGGAAGTTCGCTGCCTTTTCTTTTCTTCCTCCCCTCCTCTCTCCCTCTCCCTGCCCTGTTTCTTATTTTTATTTTTTTTTAACTAGTTCGGCGGGCCGGATTAAAAAGCCCAACGGGTGTGGCCCATGGGCCGTAGTTTGCCCATGTCTGATCTAGGGGTTCTGTGAGAGACTAAGGGAAGAAAATGAAAAAAAGGGAAAAGAAAAAGAAAAGGTTCACTGAAATACAGCCGATCTTCTTTCCATAGCCTGAAAGTTTTAAAATTCTCACTCTAATAATAAACTTGATAACAATACTTTTTAAATCATGCATTCAAATCACTTAAATTTAACAGAAGAGGGTTAGTTCAGGATTCATTTGATATCCTATTCATGGAAATAGGACAGCTCTGTCCTTAGAATAGGAAATCAAATATAAGACGCCTGAATGTTTGCAAAACAGGCTTTTTTTCTAACACCAGAAACTCTAACACTGCATGCAAAGGCCAGAGAAGAGGCAGCTCGTGAATTTGGCAACAGATATTCAACGAACTCTTTTTCTTCATCCAATCTCTAGGTACATCTATTGTATTTCTATTGGGCCTAGGATATCAGCAGCATATTGATAACACTTAACCCCAAAACAACAGGTGAGTTTTCCTAACAATTTCATATAGCTATAGCATATTAAATTGGCCAGAAAAAACAGTCAAGCACTAGGGCATTTCATAGAAGAGTCTCTGAAAGCTAAACTTCTCTTCCCTTAATACTATAGCTGTACCTTTCAGTCAGACAGGACAGGAAGCAGCACAAACAGTACAAGCAGCAGTGCCAAACAACTCCCCATCCTAACAGATGGTCCAGACAGATAGTGTGTATGACAGCATCAAAAGCCACTGAGAAGTCCAGGAAGACAAAGATGGTAAAACTAATCTCCATCCAAATCCCATTCATGAAAGTGACCAATTTCAACCCAATATTCTGGTCTTATACCAGACTGCTATAGACATGGATTATCCAAAATATTAACATTTCATTCTGTGAGTGATCTTTTTTTTAGGAAAAAGAATCATAACTTAGTCAAAAATTAAATATTTTATATTAGAATCTAGTGTTACAGACCAAAATAAGATTTGGAATTTAAATTTTGGAATTATGTTCTTAAGTATACAATATTATAATATTGATAAAAGAAAGATAAGCCCATAAGACACCCCATATCTAAAGCTACAGATCTATGTACACTTAAGGAGATTTTATGAACTCAAGGAACATCTACAGGTATTTTAAATCTTATTATTTTAACATTTAAACATACTGCCATCCAATTTAGTATGTCCTATATTGTATATCTTATATCAACCAGCACAGAAATCACAGAAGCAGCTATGGGAGGACAAATGTGCAGTTTTGCAATATTTTTAATATGCATTTCTTGAGAAGTACACTGTTCCAGTCAAAATCTAAACACACCTTATCATACTGCAGCTGCATACAGTAAACCTATGCATAAGGTTTATGTTTTCTTGCCACTCTGTACAATGCAACTTGTACTTCTCAAGTTGCTTTCACAGTCCAAGATTATCAGGCAACTGCTGACACTGTAGAATCCATTTTGAAGTAACTTTTAACAAACAAAAAGCTAAGCACAAAGCCATCCATCATTTCTATTTTTAGGCAAGTTACTATCTCCTAATATCAGCTGAATGCACAGCACTAGAGCATGGTCTCAGTGCACTGTAGTCTCACTATTGAAGGACTAGCCCATATGTTCTCACTAATCTTAAGAGGGCCTTGGGGGTATTTTTTGTAGTATCAGTTATATTGTTATTACACTCTTATTTTTGAGTTTTGATTCCTTACTCCTCCCAGGTTTATATGTTCATAAGAGTTCTTGCTTTTATGAGTTAAATGCTTCAAGATACATTAAAGTTAAATGAATGGTCATTTTCTGCTGCTCCACATGACCTTATATGCTATTCTCATGTCAGTGATAACAGCAATATAATAGAGATTTTTGTATTGTTTATAATCCATCTTGCTTTTTGGTCCTTTTATATGCTAGGTAACAACTCTTGAGCTGATATAAACAGCTTCAATGCACGTGTCAGGAGAAATAAAACTTTTATTATTTCAAAAACTTAAAAGGCCACACTTAAACTCAAGAACTGGGCAGAGTTGTCGTAAATAATAATCATGAAAGCTATTCTGTAAAACACCAGGCTTCCCTCTCAACAATAAGCTGTCTTCTCTTCAAAATACTTTTGGATTTTTGCCAACTGCCCATTTGCTTTATACCATCAATTTATATTCACTGAGATGGTGTAAGGTTCTAGAACACAAATCTGCCTGCCAAACATATGAGCAGTACAAACTGATCTTTCAGAAAGAGCTCTGTGCAAAATCAAGGATCCAACCCTATACATATTTTTTTTCAAGACATATTATTCAGTCAGGTCAAAAATACTGTACTTAGTAATACAAGTAAGCAAAATTAAATCTCTTCATAATTTTACCTTGTCATTTTATGTGTTTTAAAAATTGTAATACTTTTTTTTTTAAAAAAAAATCACCAGATGGGTATAAATGAAACAGAATTAGTTAACATTTCGGGCATCGACTTTTTTAAAAAAACCATTAAATGTTTGCCAACATTTATAATCAGTCACGAAATGTACTATTGTTTTAAACAAACTGCACAGTAGAAGAAGTATACTAAGAACATATCTCCCATTCATGCATAGGGCAGTAATTACTTTATGATGAGACAAATTTGAAGTAGAATTTTTTAAATGTGGAAGATGTTTTACACATTATCCATTAATTAGAAATGATTTTTCTATAATAAAGATGGTTTTGACTCAAAATGTTTCTAAAATACATTTCTACACACACTACTCAAAATAAACCCTTCAGAATTCAACAGAGTTTAGTCCCAGGTGGTTGACTACAGGATTCCAACCAAAGGAACATGGGTGGCTGTAGGCTTACAGGGTGGCATGAGGGACTAAACCAGGGGTGTGCAAACTTTTTGACTTGCAGGCCACATTGACGGGCTCCCCCTCCCCCTCCTGCAGTCCCCCACCCCCACCCTTACTCCCTCTCCTGCAGGCCCCACCCCACTCCCCCACATGTCCTTGCAGGCATGAGATGCCAAATGCAGCAGCTATGAAGAAGAAGGTAAGAGGATGGCGGGCAGTGGGCAGGCAGGTGGGGGCAGCTCCACAGCGGCAATGCCGGCTCTTGGGCGGTGGGAGAATAGCTGGCATTGCCGCTGTGGAGCCGCCCACCACCCTCTTATCTTCTTCTTCATGGCTGCTGCATTACCATTTAGTCTGGTAACTCAGTTTTTGCTAATTATCTTGGATACTACTACCTTCTTGTATAAACGATTAGTTGACAATTAATAATACAACCTCAGTAAAAAATACTGATGTTTTTATAGTAACAATTTAAGGAGATGGGACTACAAAATATTAAGATGATCCATACTGACACTATAAACCACAAATTACCAAACTAACTGTACATCAGAGTATACTTTACCATAATTGTTTACTTTTAGAAGAAAATGTATCATTAAATAATTCACAAGTATGCTTTGCAGTGGTGGTCACCAACCAGTGGTCCGTGAGAAAATTTTGGTGGTCCACAGAAAACTTATTTGCATTTTTATATTGCACTAAATCAGGGGTCCTCAGGCACTCAGGCTTGGCTGCCTGTTTAGTAGCTCCAACTAGACAGTACTAGTTCTTGCAAATTACACCACTTGCAATATTGCACATTGCACATACCATCTTCTATGGTAGAGGTTTCCAGCCCCACATGAGCTGCCTGGCTAGTCTCAATTCCAGAGCTCTAGTCATAAGACTGGCCCATTGGTAATCCCGACAGGCCGGTGCACCTGGATGGAGGAGGTGCTCTGGGATGACCAATGAAGCAGTCCTGTGACTAAAGCTCTGGACCAACTTTCCCACCAACATCAGCAATCCATCATCAATTTGCCTGTCTTCTTTTTCCTTCACTCAGATTTACTACAAAGCTTCTCCTTGAGAGAAGGAACACAAAAGAGGAAGGTTGTGTGCCCGGAATAGACACTTTCTCTTAGGCCTCTGCCCAGAGGCCTTGCAGAAGCAGAGATGGATGGCAGGCCAACAGAAAGTTCCTGGTCCAGGCACCCAGTGCCCCAGCATCAAGCTAGGTTGACATCCCCCGGCATTTATCCAGCAGACAAAACAGGAAAGGGGTTGGAGAGAAACAGTCCAGTGGCCAAGATATGCCAGAATGGGAGGCCAGCAAACCAGAGAGCTTCTTCCCCATCTTCCCAGGAGCATGGGACTCACAACTGGCCCTGAGCTCTCTTACAGTTTGTTCTGGAGGATGAGCTATACTGGTTCCACCTTGGCCTATGACAGTTCCTTGCAGTCGCTCATGCTGGGATTGATGCAGAGAGTCTCTCCCTTCGGGATCTTTTTGTGCGAGCCAGAGGGATGCAGAAATTCCAACTTGGGGTCTGCTTCAGATGGTGTGGGGCTTTGGGTGAAGGCTGGAGGGAAGCACCACTGGTGGTGAAGAATCAGAAGGCTTTGTTCCAGTGGGATTGCATCATGGCCTGGAACTGGCTGACCATCTCAGCCCGCCGAACCCTCAAGGTGCCAGACCTAGCCTCTTCCCTTTGCTTGGAAAGCCTATGTTTGTAGTCCTCAGTGAGGTACTTCTGCTGAGCTCCTTCTCAGTCACATACAATGTGAACTAAGCCAGTGATTTGCCAACTCTTTCTCATGGTGCCTGCTTATCTCCAATTGCTTCCTGTTGGGGCCCTAAGGAGCCTGGGCGGGGAGGCAGGAAGTGGTTGGGAAGGGAGGAGTGAATTGAGGCTGGTGAGTCAGTCACATGACCACTGAATCACATCCACCCAGCCAGTCTTTAGGCAGATCATATTAGTGGTCCACGGGATTTAAAATTATGAATTTAGTGGTCCTGAGGTCCAAAAGCTGGGGATTCCTGCTCTGCAATATGCCAGCATCTCATCAAAGCTGACTTAAATCAATGGTCTCCAAGCTCTATTCAAAGAATATTTTTTTCTCAGCTAAGACATATATTGCTAATATCCTTATTATCTGGACTTATGGACAAAAGGCACTTAAGAAATTCTATTGGGATTCAAATGACTTGCACAATAACAAAAATCTGACACAAAGTCATGTAACAAATTTATTCTCAGTACACTACTGTTTAACTACATAAGAGACATGAAAGTATCGTGTTATGTGAGAAAATCACTAACCATTAATCATATCTACATGATTCCAGCTTCTACCACAAAATAGCACAAAATAGATTTCCTCAAGTGGATCTCTGATAATCAATTGGATAAATACAAAGATATACATGTGATATTTTTAAACCAGAATACTCAATATTAAAGCGAAAACCAATCAATGTAGCCAGACTAGAAGACAGAAATAATCTTCTCCAGCTCTTGTTCAGGCAAAAAAAGTCACCTATAGTACTTAGCCAAAATTTTCCCCAGAGGGTTTAATTATTTACAGTCATTTTCTTCTGTTAACTGGATATGATGATAATTGTATCACAAATATCTGATTTGTTCCATTATAGACTTCTTACTCCTACTGCTATCACAAGATTCAGAAATTCCAGGGGGGGGGGGGAATTGAACTTATGAAACATTTAAAAAGCATATTGTATTAAAAATATGTTAAAAGACTGGAACGTAAGTTTCCATTGAAATTTAAGTTCACTGGCAAGGTAGCAAAATCCTAGAAAGACTTCAACTGGGGAAGAAAATATTATGTGTTGTTTTATACTTTTTATATAGTGACTTTTACACTTTTTATATCCTGACAGGCAACATCACCACATGGTTCGGAAACAGCACCATACAGGACAAGCAAGCTCTACAGAGGGTGGTGCTCATAGCAGAGCGCATCATCCACACTAAGCTCTCTGAACTGCATTCCATCTACAACAGACAATGCCAAACTATAGCCAGGAAAATAATGAAGGACCCCAGGCACCCCAACAACAGACTGTTAACCATGATGCGGTCAGGAAAGCGCCTCCGCTCCCTGAAAGCCAACACAGAGAGACTAAGGAGGAGTTACTTCCCACAGGCAATACGGACCCTAAACCAAACCACAACAAACCCAGGACTATAAAGTATTTCTATAATCTACCTCTCTAAACCACTCCCTAACTTATTCTCTCTCCCTGTCTATACTATTCTCTTGCCCTACTATCTAAGGTCATGAACAGTCGCATACATACATTTCACTGCATTTCGTACAATGTATGACTGTGCATGTGATGAATAAAATTTGATTTGATTTGATATAGCGAGCAGAATATATACATGCTATAATATCCTGCAGTGAAACCAAATATTAAATAGTTCCAATAATGAAGCAAATGCCAAAAATAACAGTTGATAAAAGTTAATAATGTTACCTTAGAAGTTAATAAGAGGCAAAATTAATGAGCCTTCACAAACCTGAAACTAATAATTGAGCATCATGAGTTTTTGTGATTAAAGTTCAAATTAGAAGGAACAGGAACAAAAACTATTAAAATTAATGATGACCCAAAACATGTTTCTGCTTAAGAGAAATAAGATTTACTTTCTCTGTTTCCATGTAGAAAAGCCTGACAGCAGAATCTTTCTTTAATACTGACAAATAATACAGAGTTCCTTACTGTGCCTAAAGGCCCCTCTAGTGGGCACAGAATGGGCTTTGTTATAGGCAAGTCTCTTCTCCACTATAGAAGATCTAGTAAAAATTTAAATATCAATAAAACATCAATAAAATAAATATTAAATTAAATATTTATTTATGTTTAAATTTTTGTGTTCTGTTCTTTTAATTTTGTTTCCTTAAGTTTCACCAGAGAAGAAACAATATAAATAATTACAGCACCTTGGTTTAAGGATGACTCATTGTTAAGAACAGATCCTATTGCAGCAAATTTCTAGTTATGTACATGATGATTCAAGTAAAATATACAATGGTTCAAGTTCATTATACAATACTATTTATACAGTATTATGCAATACATGCAAATTAGATTTAAGGAAAGATCTTGAGAGTGGAAAACTTTCTAAACTCAGAACTACCTGTACTACAACATACTTTCTATCACTTCTAATCTGCTGCTTGAGGCAGTCCCTCACTCTGCCTAATGGAAACGGTCAGTCTTGCTTAATTCTGGTCCATTGCTGAAATCTGAAGCATGCAATTTAAAATGTAAAGAAAAAGGGAGTGCTTTGCCCAGTTTGTTTTTGATCATTTTCCCCCAAGAATAATTGTATGTATATATGTAGTAACATAGTTCTGGGGTAAATGTACAGAGGAGAGTATTCTCTTTTATGTTTAGAGAATTCTTGTATTAGCTTATAAGAATTCAGTACAACTTATCTTCTTACAAGACGGTAATGTCACTATAATGTGTAATTAAGCTCCAAGTTGCTGATTATACTTCAAAGAGTACAAGAGATTCCAAAAAGCTATTATTGTTACAACTGGATTGCTGCTACAAAATATTTATTTTGCGAGGAGATTAAGGAATTTTAAAGCAAGGAGATTAAGGAATTTTAAAAAATGAAAATATTATTCCATATAATCACACTGAAATTGTAGGGAGTCTGATAAACACAATGTTGGCAAAATTCCATAAAATGGTACTTATGAGGAAGTGAGAAATCCAAATAGACATAGAATTAGTTATAACTAGATAAAATGTATACACATTTCTGAGTAGCAGGATTCAATATATAGATGTGCACATTTAAAGAATCAGATACATACTTAAGTGTCTTAAGAAATGGAACATAGAAATGGAAATATCATAGCAAAGGTCATCTTATTTATTTTATTCTACTTTATTTTATTATAAACATTAAATGTACACACATACCTTAAATACAACAGAGAAGAAGAACAAAAAGCACAAACAAAACAAAACAAAGCCAAACAAACCCCAAAAGTAGGCTCTACAACACTCTGTCTTCAGCTGCGGGGAAAACAAATATGACTTCAACAACTTAATAAATGACAAGACAACTTAATAAATGACAAGATAAGTCATATAAATTTGGGTAGAAATCATTTCAAAGGGTGGGAATTAAAAATATAGTAGAAATATTTACTGGTCACACAGAATGATATTCTTGAACTGATGGATAAGGCGCACATTCACCCTACTGGATGTAATGGGAAGAAATGTATATCTCAAATAACCATCCTCTATATGAAGATGATAGCCAGCATCTTTAATAATACCCAGAAGCTAACTGGCAGCCAGTAGTTCACGAAACAGTACAATCTCACTCATATAAAGCTGAGCATGATCACTGTCTTCAGCACCACTTTCTATGCTGCTGCAGCTTCTGGATGATCTTCAAACGCAGCTCAATTTAGACTGTATGACATTAATCCAATTATGAGGTACTAGAGCATGAGTGATTGTCTGACAAACCTCCTCCATTCAGGAAAAGACCACATGATGTGGGTGTGTAACAAAGCTATTGTCAGCTATATCTTCCACTTGTTCTATAAGAAAAATCTAAGAGGACCTCGTAATATTATACATAGTATTTTTCACAGCAGCTCTGCAGATGATCCTCAGGCTCAACTACCTGAACAGGGAATGGGTTTCCACAAAAAGAGATGCCAGATAGCTATTGGCAGATAATACTGATTAACAGAGTTGAAAATGACCTTGTAGGTCATCGAGTCCAACTCCTTGCCCAAGCAAGGAGACCCTACACCATTTCTTACAAATGGCAGTCAAACCTCTTCTTGAAAATCTCAAGCTCCCACAACGTCTGAAGGCAAGCTGTTCCATTGATCAATTGTTCTCACTGTCAGAATTTTTTTCTTATTTCCAGGTTAAATCTCTCCTTGTTCAGTTTCCATCCATTATTCCATGTTTAGCTTACAGGTGCTTTAGAAAAC
>JAEANM010003479.1:0-22330 GCA_017656035.1 Myanophis thanlyinensis
CTCCTCCTTCTCCTTCTCCTTCTCCTTCTCCTCCCAAAAGGTTTAATCTAGATGAGTTATTCTTCACTTGGCTATTTCCCACCCAATATTATAAAAAGCATCCATGAAAGAGACCTAAAACATGATGATTGATAACATCAGCAAGTATTACGGGCCCAGTTGGCAAAAGAAAGCTCAGGACCATATTGGTTGGAAACATGCAAAAGAGGCCTTCATCCTGCAGTGGATAGACAGTGGCTAAAATGATGATGATTACATAATATAATTCTCGAAAAGAATACACATCATATTGAAATTTGTATGGTTCATACAATGCATGGTTGTTCATAAAATGCATGCCTCTGACGGGTTAACGTGAGAAACCGACAAACAAAACTGTCTTATCTCTTTAGATTTTTTCCTTCTCTTTTATTATTTGCATTATCACTGTAGGAAAATACTGAATAAAGAAATATTTAGAATTTTCTAATTTTCAGACACTGTTTCATGCACACAAAAACAATGAAATTTAGGCCATGAGTTTGAGTTTTGAACTCTCCAGAAAAATAATGAAAGGCAATAGATAGATGTTGTATTATTTTTCAGTAATAAAGTAAACTCAGATTCAGTTAAAATCCAACCTGCCTATTGAGCATCATATTAAAAGATGTAAGTCTAAAAGCAACTGTTTTCATATAATTTGATATTTGTATACTTAGTCAACTCTCAGTCAGTCTAGCATACTTTGATTACATTTCTCTAAGTTTTTATATCCTAAATACACCAACTTTCTCCTAACTGTTGTTGGAATCTAGGAATTTATAACTTCTTTCTTTGCATGCTGGTCTTGATGGATGGTGAAAGAAAGTTGTTGAACTATGTATGTAAAAAGAAAAAACCTTATACCATTTTCCATTAAAGTTTCTTCTTTAAGTTAGACTAAGAAATGATCAAGTACGTAGATAAACACCAGGTGACTGTAGCTTTGAAATGCTTTTAATGTTGAGTGCATGAACTGCCTTCCAGAAAGAATGTTGTTTTGTTTTCCAACTTGTTTTCCAAGTTGTTGACTTTCAGCTGCCCAGAGGATATGTGCCACTGTACCAGTGACCAGAAGTCAAATTACCCTGGACTGGTAAGGCATGGCTTTGTCTACACACTATACAATTAATACATTTTATGAGACAACAAGCGTTACCAAATCACATCAGGGCCATATCACTAATTTGTTGTGAGATTGATATTAAATGGTATTAGATATTTTACTTACATAGAAGAAAAGGTCATCTAGATAAGCCAGAAATTGTATCTTCTCAAAGATCTTTGCACTGTAAATACCTCAAGGGAAAGTTTATTATTATTGGCCTCAATCCAGCTGGTGTCAGAGAAGGTTCCACCAGCTATTTTGAAAAGAGAAGAGCCAAGCAACTAGTTCCAGATGTTCTGTTCCAAATATCAACCTGCATCATTGCTCATTTTCCAAGAGGACAGTGTGAACACAGCCATCTGTCAATTTACCATTACAACTTGGAGCAATTATAATTGATAATACTAATAAATTCCTTGCACATGTTCTTTACGTCTTATATAGTTGCAGTATGAATTGTTAAATATGGGGCATCTGCAGGGTGTTATGGCAGAATAACTGTGGTGCTCTGGCAGAATAATTGAAGCTGTACTTGATTTTTAAGCATTGCATATAAACAAAAAAGGGGGCTTCAATTGTAGCATCCCAGTCACCATCTTGATTTTTTTTTTTTAACCCCACGCAAGGACAGTCCTGCTGATAACAATTCTGTACAGTCCATCAGCATGATTTTTCCCAGATGGCAGACAGGAAACCATCTAGTGAGTTCCTGATAAGAAGTTACTGCAGTGTGTTCAGCAGGAACCCAGTATGTGCATGAAGAAGGGCTGATATTTTTAAAAGATCTCCAATAATGCCGTTTAGAATGAATAGCTCTTTTAATATGTTTAGAAAAGGTAGCATCATTTGGTAAAATAACATTTGATAGAATCTTTGCCTTAATAAAATTCACTGAATTCACTGAAATTCAATGAATAATTACATATATAACAATTTAGGTATAATCTGCTTTACAGATCTTGTCTGGAGGAAAAATAGAACAGAGACTATAGAACAGGCCTATCCAACTGGTGGACCGCAGGCCGGATATGTCAAGCAGAGGCCACGCCCACCCTGGCTCTGCAAAGGCAAAAAAGTCACGATACCTCACAATCCGGCCTGTGATGCAATCAAGTGTGACTCCTGTGCTATAGAGGAACCAAGAATGACAAAGGAAAAAAATGGAAGTATTTCCTATTTTTTCTGTTAATTTTCTGGCAGAAGTTCCTTATCATCATCTTAACCAATCAGCCAATGACAAGTGTAGATTTAATCAAGACTTCCTTAAAGCAGACTGCTGCAACTGGATATAGGAGGTCCTTGACTAAACAATTTGTTTAGTGACCATTTGAAGTTATGACAGCACTGAAAAATTATTGTTGTTCACAGTTGTTCACAGTTATGACCGTTGCAGCATCCTCATGGTCACATGATCAGGAGCTTGGCAACTGGCATATATTTATGACTGTTGCACTGTCCCAGGGTCATGTGACCATTATTTTTAACCTTCCCAGCTTACTTTTGATAAGCAAAGTCAAGAGGAGGAAGCCAGATTCACTTAATGAACATAATATTCCCTTGACAATGCAGTGATTCACTTAACAACTGTGGCAGAAAAGTGCATTGTAAAATGAAGTGCAACTCAACAATTGCCTAGCTTACAATAGAAATGTTGGGCTTAATTTTGGTTGAAAAAACATATATATGTTTGGTTCATATATTATAGTTGCTTGAATTGATTTATATTAGATTCCTTAAGGTATTTTAATATTTGTATCACTGATAATTTGGTTCTCTTGCTTAGGCAATTTATTGCATTTTTACATAAAAATATTACCATCATTTATTTGCATGCAACCAATAATGTAAATTATATTGCATGTGTGGTTGACTTCATTGAGTGGATAGTAGGCAATAGCTTTTAATTCTGAGAACTTCTGGTAATGGCAATTTGCTAGAAGCACTTGGTGAATAATTCCATAAAAAGAATAATTTAATATTGGAATAATTTCATGGAAAACATTTCTGCTTTTATATAATATTATGTGCACATATTTCAATATTCATAATATTTTTGTTGTCTGTAGCCAAGATGAATGAAAAGGTGTCTGTCAACCAAACATTTAAAGGGATGTGAGAAACAGGATAGAGAACAGGATATACAGGCTCTTACTCTATGGAAGAGTATATATAAGCTCTTTGTAGCCCTAACCACTATAATTTAAGCAGCCGCATGTGTCTGGCTAAGTGACAGAATACAATGAAATGTTAAATTAGCCTGTACGGTGTTAGTAAGGACAGAAGATAAATTTTATTTAAAGAAAGTAACATTGTACTTCATGCCAAACTGAGGTAATTTCCTTCCCCTTGCTATATTTCCTTGCTTCCCAGATTCAATGGTGCTTGTCAGAGTTTACCTGAAGAAAGCATTATTCAGATAATGTAGTTAATTCAGAATATGTAAAGGAAATATTTTTGTACAGGACCTAGATTCATAAAGAAAAGTACCAAATGTAGTTTGCTTCCAGTAAAATTACAGCATTAACTGAAGTAATAAATAGAACACTATTAGCATAGAGTGAAGATTTGGGGACTATTACACACTGAGTTTTCCATGCAAAAATAATTGGAACTTTGCTACTTCCTCAAAATGGAATGTTGATTTATAATCATTTTATATAGAAAAAGCTAAGATGGGAGAGTTAAAGGTCTTCATTCTATGGATGAATGGCATAGGCAGCTATACAAATACAATAAGTAAGTAAACAAAGAAATAAAAAAAATAACCCTGTTTCTCATAAATTGCCATTATTGGACTTCTGGCTGACATCATGGCGAGATCAGACACAAGGCGCGAATCTCTACATTCCCATGCTGAGTTCTCCCCATTGGTGGCCTCTGAAAGGAGCCAAAGCTGCCATATAGGGGTGGCAAAGCAAAGAGGGGCTCCCTGAGAGATTGCGGAGAGTCACAACCCTCTGGCTGGACCCTGGGCTTTCTTTATCTCTCAGCCACAATGAGGAGAAGAGGCAGCCTACAGATGGCTTCCACGAAGCTGGGACAGCTGAGGAACAGCTAAGAATGTGCTAGAGCGGAGTTGGTAAACAGTGTCTGGAAGTGGGTGAGAGGATTTTATTTAAAACTCAACCCAACAGAAAAATCCAGGAAAAGAGAGCCTCATAACAATTTGTAAAAACAGTGATTAAGCACTTTTGAGGAAAATTTCAGAATTGAAAGGAAAGAATCAAGGGGAGAAAAGCAAAAAAAAAACTTTTAAAATACAGAAAATTGGACTTTAAATTGTGCAGGCATTGTCTTGGAAAGGAATTTTAAAATGTTGGAACTATTTACTGAAAAAACTAACTTTGTTTATGTATTTTAAACATAAAGTGATTTTAAATCTATTGGAAATTTAAATGTGGGAATAAGAAAGATTTTTTACTAAAGTGACCCCTGAATGACATAATACAAGGTTGGATTCATAAAGGGGATTTAAAGAGGTTCCGGAAAAAAATTTGGGACTATCTAAAGGAACAGATTGATTAACTGTGGGATATAAAGAATTATGAACACTGATTTTTGTTTTTGAAGAGTGACTTTAGGTTTGAATATATGGTTTTTGGATTACTGGACAAGAGTGGAACTTATTAAAATAAGAGAATCGAACTCCTGGCAGTGAGCAATAAGACTGCAATACTGCATTCTTTTCTTATTTATACATTTTTCTTTGGTATATAGAATTCAATATTCACATTGACAATGCATTGTCTAAGTACAATTGTTTTTGAATAATAATGACAAAAATTTTCAGTATACATTTTAGTTGGGCAATATATAAATGGTGAGTTCATTAAATAGGAATTTATCTTCTCCAATACTGCATTTTAACCACTGCCCCCACCACAGCTGTACAGGATTGATTTACATTATTTTTCAGTTAATTCATTTCTGTCTGTAATAGATAAAAAGAAAATGATTTTTAAGGATTCAGTGAAGATGCATTTAAGTGACTAGGACACATTTTGGAACATCTTTCAATCCAGCACCATCACTGGAGATTAACTTCATTTTTGTTGTTTTAAGTGCTTTTTTATTAGTGAAAATCTTATTCAAAAAAGAGAGTTGCAATAGTTTATATTTCTGATTATTGCAATGGACTGTATATGATCCATCTCTGAAAATAATGCAACAATAATTTCAAAACAGGATAGTTATATTGGTAATTGGAACTGGTTGATATACAGTCATTGTAGGTCCATTTTTATATCCAGTTCAAACTGCTGGGGCTGTAACAGTGTTTCTCAACCTTGACAACTTTAAGATGAGTGGATTTCAACTCCTAGAATTCCCCAGCCAGCAATAAGGTCCTAGATATTATGGAGTCAAGTTAACTGAAGGATGTTTTTCCCCATATTTATTTATTAGGACCCAGATATATTTATCAAAAGGATTTCTTCAGGTGGTCCTGCCTGATATGACAAAATGGATGGCTATCAAAAGAAAATGTTCAAATCATTCTGTGGAATGCATGCTTTAGAACAGGCATGTCAAACATGTGGCCTGAGGGCCGCATGCGGCCCATTGCAAGTGTACTTGCGGCCCGCACAGACGATGTTTTACAGAAAAATGGGAATTGCAGTATTTTTGCACAACAGTGAATGGAAGTTTTTTTTCTTTTGTGAAACTAACTGTATTTCATTACTTTACATTCTTGAATGTGACCAAACCATTGCATATTTCTATTTTGAAGTAAGAAAAATATTCAGTAGTAATTTTTATTAAATGACTTCAATTACATGTATAATTGAAGAGAGTGCGGCCCTTATCATAACTCAAGTGTGACAATGTGGCCCTGGGGGGACTCTGAGTTTGACATGCCTGCTTTAGAGAGACTTGCCAAACCCCCATGTTGTTTTCCTAAGCATTTTAAAGATCTGTTTAGTTGTTTTATTACTATGATGACTTTTGTTTATTATTATTATGGTTGGTCATGCATTCAGCCAGATATTTAGATTGGATTTGGCATTTTTATCCACCTATCGAGTCCTTTCCAAGGACCTAGGATAGGCAGATGTTGATGTTTGATGGTGTTAAAGTATTGTCACAGGATGTAACCTGTTCCAAGTTAAGCTTCCTTTTGCAATTGGCTGTAGGTGATTTTGGCAATGCCAAAAGTAGTCAGGTTGAATTCTAGATGTTTTGGGATTGCATCCAACATGTCTATTATATTGCTACTACCTTTGCTTTTTTTGCCACAATTGTTCTAGTTTCGTTATTATTATTGCTGTTCCAGATTATTATGTTATTTGCTATACTGTTCTCTATGGAGATTTATATTTTAAAAGCTGTTTTTACTGATGTGATTATAGTTTTATATAGAATTACCTTTTACTTTTAACTAATTGTATAGGACCCAGAGAATTGTTAAGGATGGCATCATTCATAACAAACATAATATTAATAGTTTGATCTTTGTCAAAGACATAATAAACACAACAATCTGATTCATATACATAGGTAGAATTTCACACTGAAAAGAAGGGGAAACGATGGAAATAGTGGTGTGCATTGAATCTTCTGTTCTATTACAGAAATATTGATTAATTGAGATGTTTACTCTATTAGTTTAGAATAAAATGGGATAAAAGATTAGAGTCTTTTAGAGTTAGTACACTTTCTAAAATATACTGAAGAGATCAGCTATATGCAGCCATATGGCTGCATATGGCTGCATATTCATTTTTTAAAACAAAAACTTGGAAACCCACAAAAACCTATATTCTTGCTAAGGATCTGGGAGATTTCAAGTCAGAAAGAACAAACAATGGGAAAGTCATACATGCCTATCTTAAATATTTTCTGAAACTGATTCATTTCCATAATGCACCTAGTTTTTCCATTTTTTACAATGAATTTTACTATTTCTTACAGTCTCCAAAAAATCCAGTCTCCAAAAATGTTCTTATTTTGCTAATCTCCAAGTATTGTTTTGTAGGATATTTTCATTAACACATCTTGCGCTTTTGAAATATCATGTCTTATACTCTAGGAGATCCCAAATAAGACCTAGGGCTTGATTATAATATAGCTGAGGCAAAATAAAAGAGAAACAGTAGATTCAGAAGACTGACCTACAGTAAATGATTGCATGTTGACTGTATTTATGTATTACAAGCTGTTTGCTCATAGAAAACCAAAGTATTAAATAAAATATTTTTCTCATCAAATATTTTCTTGCAGTAAACTCAAAATATGAATAAGGAATTATTTCACATAACTCAAGTACCTCAGAGGCATTTATTTCATTAAGCATCAGGGGGAAAATGTGGGTCTAGTGAGGTATGATGGGCTAGAAATAACCTTGTGAATATATATTTTCCATTATGTTTTAAAATGCAAAAAAGAACATTTTTGTTTGATTTATAAAGAGTGAAAAATATGTAGATTTTTCTTATTAAGAATCCATCTGAACTTAATGCTGATTTATTTACTAGCTAATTTAACTAGATTTATAAGGCTGCCCAATTCAAACTAAATGACTCTGGGTGGCATACGGAACAATCAATAAGCAAAACTCAAACCATATAATATTAAGACATGGACAATAAATAAATATAAAATTCAAAATATAAAATGGTGAATGTACTCAACAGGCCACTAATGTTTGATAAAGAAGACAAGTCTTAATGGCTTTCTAAAGGAGAGCAGAGTTGGAGCCCTATTCATATTGGGGATGGGGACATCATTCCAAAGAACAGAAATTTGTGGTGGATTGTTCAAATAAGAAGGATAGAGAACTTTTATTGATACATCTGTTGGGGTCTGGTAGTATGTAATCTAACTATTAAAGACATTGGAAAGGTCTGAAAAGTATTTGATACTTCCCAATCTTTAATTGCACTGAATAAAGTAAGATGGCAAACCTGATTTTTTTGTATTATAAATAAAGTTTCCAGACCACAAAAGGTTCATTAATTGCACACTCAGATAAATATTTGTACATACAATATTTCTACTGTATTAAGCATGGTGCTGTTACAAAACTATGTATATGTTTCCTTTTTAGTGACATGTTGGATTACTAATCATTTCAAGAGTTGTGGCTAATACAGAATAACATAATTGGAAGGGACATTCAAGATCTTTCTAGTTCAGGAGTTCCCCATGGTCCACTATGCAAAACCATCCCCCCCTGCCCCCTCCCACTGGTCTGCAAAGCCAGAACGGTTGGAGACCATTGTTCTAGTCCAGGGTCTCCAAGGAAACCCTGTACCAGCTCCGGACAAATGGCTGTCCAATGTCATCTTAAAAACCTCCAGTGATAGAGCACCATTCTCGCCATTCCAGTGATTAATTGTTCTTACTGTCTGGAAAGCTCTCCTTAGTTCTTAGTTCTAATAGTTAAAGAAACATGGACAAAACCTAAAATAAAAGATTTCATAACAAATGTAACTACATCAAAAGGTGCAGGCTATGAAAAATAAACTTGGTCATCCCTGAGGAAATTCAGTGTATATTTTCATGATCATGAGATCCCATCTTAATTTATCTTGCCCATTTCTTAAAATATTATTCTAAATAGCATGAGGAGTTTGAGCTTCCCCAAAAACCTCTGTCTTCTTGTTCAGGTAGAGCTGCTTGTTTCCAACAAATTAAACTACGAATGAAAGCACTTAACTGCTCGTAATAATTGTTTGCCTCATTTCCAATTCCTTCATTTCAGAAGATGAAAGCCAGATTAATCCATTTGATAAGATGACAAACACTGAACACAAAAATGTTCACAGACCTCTTTGGTGCTCAAGGAAGTGATGAAATTTATTTCACAAGCATCACTTTCCCTAGCACGAGATCAAACTTTTAAGGGCCTTTTGCCAATTGTTTAAATAGATTTTGGCTATGTGTGTTTTCATCTGTCACAATTAAATTGGTTTAATTGGTTTAAGCTGTTAGTATAAACATTAGGGGAGTTGAAACTCTGTAATTTAAAAGAAAGACTAAAGAAGAACATGCAAGTATTAGTATTGCATTATATATTTTTCTTCTTTCTCTAGAAACTTGTAATGGTCTTTTGATAAATACTGAAGTACTGTATTACAGAGTCTTTGCAAAACAGGCAACCATTGGAGAAGGAGATGGGATAAATTTTCCCAAAGCTTCCTTTCTGTTGCTAACTTGCATATTCTGGATATTTATTTTATTATATTATATATTTGTATGGGGAAATCAGTGGGACTTAAATGTTGGGACTTCCTACTTTTCAGTCCTCCCTTTTTAAACGATTTCAGATAAACTTATAATAATGATACAGTCATAAAAATCTTAGTCTGCAACCCCATTATACAAAGGTCTGTCCTTTTAAGTGTGTCAGCATTGCACACATGTCTAACAGGCAGGATTTTTGACTGTACTGCTGGTACCACTAGCTTACCTTTTTTATTCGGATCCCAAAGTAGACTCCACTTTCTTTGCAGTGTATTAAACTTAAGTTTTAATGGGAGATATTAAGCGCAAGTAGGAGCACACAAGTTGTCCACAATAATTCTATTAATATATTCTCTAAAGGATTTTTTAGGTTCCTACTAAATGTTTTCAGGAATGTATGGGTGCATGCCTATAATTATTTGGAAAGCAATTTGACAGTTTAATGATAAAAAGAAAAAAACCCAGTAGCTTAAATCTTGTTGCCTACTAAGTTTAGCAAACAAATGGATTTTAGAAATGCGTTCTTGGCAGGCAAAATAGAATTGCACAATAGGTTAGAAGCTGCTGATATTAAATTATGATGTTTTTTATAATCATTTACAATGTATTTTTCCTGTTTTTTTATTTTTTAAAAATAATTTTATTATTGAAGTTTTCAACAGAGTAAAAAACATACTAATTTAAAGTTGAAAGTTGGAGAAATAGCGAAAAAGTAAGAAGTAACTACAAAAATAGTAGAAAAGGATGAAAAAAAGAAAGAAAAAGAAAAAAATTACAAAATAATGCAATAGAAAAAAATTCATAAGTTCATTTTCTAATTTTTAATGCAAGACCCAACACAAAGTACAGGTAGCCCTCAAATTATGACCACAGTTGAGCCCTAAATTTCTGTTGCAAAATGAGACAACTGTTAAGTGAATTTTGCCCCATTTTATGATCTGGCTTGCCACGTTTGTTAAATTAAATTCAAATTCAAATTTTATTTGTCACATACACAGTCGTACACAGTACGATGTGTAGTGAAATGTTTTATGAGATCGCCTTTGACCATAGAAATAAGGGGGGGGGGCAGAAGAATAGATCATATGAGGGATAGAGAGTAAGTGGGAATGTATACTTTGATAGAGAGGGGATGTATACTTGGATAGAGAGGAGGAGGAATAGAGGATAAACAATGTAAATATAAATGTCAAGTACAATGTCCAATGTATGTTGTTGGAAGTAATGTCCTTTCTGTGTAATGATCTGAAGGATGAATATGACGGTTCTAGCCTTGGGTGTTGTCCTGGTTTAGGGACCATACCGCTTGTGGGAAGAAGCTTCTCCTCAGTCTTTCTATGTTGGCTTTCATGGAGCGGAATCGCTTTCCTGTTAAGTAAATGACTGCCAGCATCCCAGCGTGCATGCGTGTTCTGAGACCCGAATGTCTGGTTTCTGATATGCGCATACACGCCAGCCAGCTATTCATCATGCGTGCATGCACGCCGTGCTGGGACACTGTGCTTCTGGATTTTGGCACTCTCGCATGCCAAAAGCCAGCTGGCTAGTGCGCAATGAAGCGCAAGAACTGGCTGCGAGGGCTGCATGTGAGAAGCATGAGAACAGGATGCGGAGCCAGCAGGGCCACGCATGGCTCACAGGATGGTTTGGCATGCCCTTCCGGCACTTAGGACGGCACTTGATGATGCAAAAGATTTGCCACCACTGGTGTATAGCAATCACATGTTCAGGTTGACATAAACTGTGCAAGATCCAAGCCAGTGAATAGTGAAATAAGGGATGGGGCTCCCATTATGGGATTTGTAATTTAATTATCTTCAGAAATAATAAAGGAATGCAACTTTGGCTGATTTAGTAACCCCACCTGTTACAGACATTATAGATGAAACGTTAAGTTAAACACTCATAAAACTTTCCCTTGAGGGAAGTTTTGGAAAAAGGGTGATGAAATCGGAATTAATCTGATCATTTTCAGATGAAATATTTTATATTAGTGAGCAAAACAAATGGAAAAAACATGCTTACATTCTATATTATAGCTGTATTCCCCAGCGTTCTCAGTAAATGGCCCATATCAGCTCTTCTCCTGCTGCCTTCTTGACCCTTGTTTGCAAGCTGAAATTGCAGGAGGAGAACAATTGTCCAGTGCAGGTTTCTTGGATCTTGAAATCTGAACATCTGTGAGAGCAGATATTTTAGCATTTTTGGAAAGCCTGCAAAACATCTGTCATTTCTACTCCCGTGAATATAATGGCATTTCTGAGAACTGTATAAAAATTTAAGAACAGTCCTTTTTGTTTAGGCTAAAGAGCTATTTGGCACAGTATTCTATTTCTAACAATGGCTAACCAGTTTCATCTCCATCATCTATGTGTTGGTTGAGGAGGCAATAATCTTTTCTGTCCCTAGTATTCTGATCTTGTATGCTGTCTGTAACCCTGAAGGCCTAGAGACAGTATCACTCATATATAAAGTCATTAAATGTATTAACATAAAGGGGGGAAATTGAAATTTAGCCTTATTCTGACCTTACTCCAATGTTGTTGTAAAGCAGAACAAAATGTAAAATGATGAGCAAAGGACATAAGACAAACAGCTAGAAGCAGTTTCTTGTTATGTCTGAACTCTGAAACAATGGTCACAGTCTAGATTATATGGCAGCCTAAACATAGTAGACATCTAAAAATATCAGAATAATAATATTGATCAATTTTTAAATGATGATTTTAATACATATAATTTATGCCAAGTGTACCTTAATAAAGTTAAAGAAGCAGAACATACTGGATGAGGAGATTATTAAAAGGGATACACATTCACATGTGGAATTCAAATTAAGAATAATTTATTGTAGATTTACAGATATGAAGAGTAGTATAAATAAGGCATTGCCTTATGCAAGCATTGTTCTTCATCTTCAGAGCTGGAAAGAAGACATTTGCTGTCCTATTTGTGATTTTTGGAGATCAAATTAGATTTGCCACCAACATGTTCTCTGAATGGGTTATTTGGAACATAAACTAAACCAAGTTTGAGCTGTTAAGCAGATTTTCATAGTCTTAAACAGCAACAGAATAAAATGTCTCCAAACAAGACCAATCATTTGGGAAGAAAATTGTTGATATTCTACATGATAGCTTAACATGTTTTGACCAGAGTAGTAGGATCTTTGTTTTAATCTATTGCACCTGCCACAATCCAGAAAACATTGAGGAATTAGTATGTCATTAAGATTTCAAAAATGGCAAGATCCACTAATGTTGAAAACTAAAAGGGGAGAGTATAATTGCAGGTTGTAAATTGCCAGTGAAGACAATCCTAGACTGGAATTGTAAAACTCCAGATGATCATTGGAAAGTAGATGTAGACCTTTAGAGGCAACATCTGGAGATTCTAGCTTAAGCTGTATCTACTTGGGATAGGGGAAGTAGGGCATACAAGTAGTAATGAGATATTAAATGGCCTCTGAAAATTTATATTTATTTTTCTTCTAGTTCACTGCATTTACAGACTGGAAAGAACCTCAAACTATAATGTTTGCTTTTATCTTTAAATCCTGTCTTTTTACATATTGAATCAAAAGGGGTTCAGTTATAGAAATCTTGACAATACTTTAGAACCCCTATTTGAGTTTGTTAAAAAAAATATTTTTATTTACTATTAGTGCAATTGGTAGGATGCTAGCCATATCCTAGATAAAGAAGATATTCCAAATTTGTAATATTTGACAAATGGATATCTTCCTTCCAGCTCTGAGAAGTCAATTATGAATTTTTATTGTTGTTCCATCTTCCTAAATCAGAGCAAAATACACCCTTTAGAGTTCCCTTTCCATAGCCTGGGACCCATACTGGAAAAGGCCTCCTTCCCATGTAACAGTTTGGCAGCTGGGATACCTTCAGAAAAGTAAACCATTAATCTCTAAAATTGTGTCTGGTAGGCAACTGGTAAGCAATCCTCGTATAAACCCTATATTATATACTAGCCAATAACTTGGTGCAACATAATATGTAAATATTACATATCAGTTTGCTATCATCAATATAAATTATAAAAACTCTTTGTGTATGTAACTGTTGAATTGAGCACTATTGAATAATATATAATATAAGTTAACAGGTCTTTGTAATTTTGTTAAAGTGATCGGTTCATCTAATAATCCTTTTAAATTCTACATAGCAATAACAATACCACTTATATACCACACCATAGTGTTTTATAGCCCTCTCTAAGCAGTTTACAGAGTCAGCATATTGCCCCCAATAATCAGTATCCTCATTTACTGATTTTGGAAGAATAGAAGACTGAGTCAACCTTGCGCCCGTCAGAATCAAACTCCTGAAGTGAGCATTGGGTTAGCCTGCAGTACTGCATTCTAACCACTGCTCTACCACCATGGCTCATATGTTGAAAAATTGCTACAGTTAGGCAATGTATCCTATTAAATTCAGTGACGATGTTGGCTTGCATGTGTGCTGGGTGTGTGTATGTGCTATACCCGCACCCATTTTCTATAACCGATCATTTTATTCTCATTGTCAGGAGGATGTAATTCTCATTGGTGAACTTCTTAGAACCACAGCTGCAGTAGCTATGACCACAGCAATCCTATCTAGGAAAAGCAAACATGGGTATTGCAGAAAAGTAATTTCTTCTAAATGACTGCTTTTCCATTTGTGGCTTGCTTGGGATGGAGTTTGAAAATGAAAAAAAAACCTTCAACTGCTTATTGGTACTATATTTTGAAAACTTGTTTTTTGTTCTCCTTATTTTGGTAGTTGGGCTGTTTTATATTTTAAAATGTTGCTGTTATTTTGAATTACTATCATTTAAGAAGTTTCAGCAATGCAGCATTATTTCATGCTTTGGTTTACATTATGTGTGCTGCATATTTTTTCAAAGGAAAAATTGTTTTAAAAATCAAAACACAGAAAAAGTCTCATGTAGTTCAAAATCAGTGTGAAAATATTTTTTCTGTAGATCAATTCTTATGCTAGTGTTTGCTTACTTATATGAATATGAATCAATTGTTAATTAGTTATTTCCAAGGAAGTGGATTAGAAGTGGAATCTGATCAGAGGAGAAATAACTAATATCAGAGAGAGATGCATTAGTTATAGCAAAATTAAAACATACAAGTTTATATACCTACCAGTGTATGTAGGCTCAAGAAGGTAGGAATACCTATGAGATGCATGCAAAATTTGCTACATTTTTTTTAAATCTAGTTCTGTATTATGCAAGTCTTTAAAAAGCCAATGAAACCTTACCTAAAAAAATATTTGTCTGAATTACTTTCACAATGAGATTATTATAGATATCATATCTTTACTCTTTAGTCAGACTTTCTAATATGTTTGCTGGATTCTTCAAAGTTTTTCATCAATATGACTTGAAGTTTTCTATGAGTTTGTAGCTAGTATGACATTCCTTGGCAACAGTGCAAATTCCTCTAATTGTTGCCGGCAAAGTGTATGAGGAAGGTAAGGCAGTAGAGCAGGGATGTCAAACTCACAGCCCGCAGGCAGGATGAGTCACGCGTTGGTCCCCCCCCCCAGTTTAGCGAAGGGGGAAAAAGTTGTGATATGTCACATAACAACGTGACACCGTGAGTTTGACACCCCTGCTGTAGAGCTTCCTAAAGGGAAAAATAATCAGGATGCTTCCAAGCAGTTCAGCCACTGGAATAGATAGCTACTAATATTGGGGTTTTATGATTAATGGATTAATTTATAATTAATTCCTTCCAAGGAGGAAGAGGAGAGCAAAACAGTCAAGATGGCAACAATTGAAGCCTTGCATGCATGGTTCATGTAATTAAAGGGGCAGGATTCAATTACATAATTGCAGTTGTCATTTTTGACTTTAAATCCCCACAGATATCCTGAATGTGACAAGTGACAGTTCTCTAATTTTTTCTCTTCTAGGCTGCATATTAGCATATACTACATTATGTACTGACAGAACTGGGTGAAAAAATCAGTTCAATCTCCTTTCAGTGTGCTGCACACATTTATATTAATGCTGTTTATGCTTTATTGTGATACTATTTGAATGGCGTTTATGCAATTTGGGAACTATCCAGACAATGTTAAAAGTGGGGTTGATGGGACTTAAATATTTAAATGAACACAAGCCACCGTTGGTATTTATGCTTGTTCTCATATATAATAGTGGCCCAGAATTATAAAAGGTGGGATATTTAAAAAATAATAATTTCTCACTTGTTTTATGAGCAAATGTGTCCAGATTTGGAACAATTAAATGCTAGTTTTCAGTGACAGGTTCTCATCAGCCATTAGACTTACTACAAGTCATGTAAAACATTGATACCTTAACATGGGAATAAAGTGACATATGAGCTTCCAGAAAGATTGATTTGTCTGATGGATGGGAAATTAGTGTTAGAAAATAGATACAGCATATTATTAATTACATAGGTATTTACCTGTATTAATTACAGGTATTAATTACAAATACCAATTCTGCATTCCAACATAAACAGCACATTCTCATATATCCAAAGGTATATTTTTCATATCCCAGCCACTAGGTGAATGGAACTGTTCCCTATATTAATTGAGTATGCCTCTTAGAGGATACTATATATATTTCTGATATGACATACTAATATCTTTATGCTTATAGGGAAACAAACAAGAAAATGATTCTTATTCACATTTCTGTAACATCCAACAACTTTATGAATCTCCCCCCTCCCCATTTTCTCTGAGATAATTTTCAAAATTTGACTAGGTTATAAGATCATCTTTGTAGCGTATTTTATTTATTGTATTCAGTTTTCACAGTTCATAAACTGCTCCAATCACAACAGGCTTGGAGGAGCATGCATTGCCCCTTAACAACTCAGATTAAAACAAACAAAACTTAAAACCATACAAACGTAATACAAGACCTGCAAAGGGTTATCATCCACTCTCCCCCACTCCATTAAGTCATTCTCATTCTCTCGGGGAGGAGAGATATCTCATTAAATCTTTTGGCACTTTGATTTGCATCCAGAAGCCAACTGGTAACAGTCCCAAAGTGGGAATGTGACATAGGACCAACCAGGATGATTTGGGTCAATGCATTTTGTAGCTTCTGGGTGCTTGTCAAGGACAGTCACATAGAGCACATTGAAGTAATCCAACAGAGAGATACAATAGTGCTCAAGGGAGCTGACCATAACACGGAGAGAAAGTACATGTAAACATATAGTTAAAATTACAATGGAACACATTAAACAGATAAGCAAACTTATAAAAATCAAAATATCTGTGTTGATGAAAATATAATAAAGACAGAACTAGTTCTGAGGTTCCTGCTCTTGATCTCTATTTTGCCAAGAATGGCTTGGCAATAACAAGAGACAGACAGAAGGAATTGCTTAAGCAATATGAATTATTATCCCTATCAAATTGTTCCAACTGCAGTGATGCCAAATTGATGATATCACTGTCTATAGTGATATCATCACAGAAAAGCCACCATTACATACTTGCATCTTGGTGTCTCAAACAAGTACAAAAGTCACAGGCTATGTAGGATGACACTCTTACAGATGTTTTATCTTCGGTTCTCCTGCTGCAGATGGCCATAGCCACATGGGTCTGCTTTGTTTGAAGCAGCTGTGGCCACAAATGCCAATGCAAGAATTGGCCCTGAACTTTTCTTCAAAGCGAAATCTGACATGTTGCCCGTTTTCAGTTTTTCCATTTGGAAATATTTTCAAACAAGTGACTCAATGCAGTGAAAGTGAACAAGCTTTATGCTTAATCAAACTATAAACATCAGAATGAGTTGTTTGCTCCTCCTTTTGTAATTACTAAGTCCACAGCTATTTGTATACTTTATATTGTTTCTATGAAAGAGGGTCTTTCACCAGAAAAAAAAAGGTCAGTTTAGCAACTGTTGCTATTTAAAAAAAATATTTGTTTGAAGAAAAGCCTACAACAGGATTGCTTTCTAATCCATGTCCATTTTAGCTTTACTTTATTTTAACTTCTCAGGCAATCACAGTTTTAATCCATTTTAACTATTTCAGGGATTATTTTAAATTTTAGGCATAGTATTTGCTCAAGTCCCATGCATTTACTTTTCAGTTCAGTGTACTGGACACCTAGTTAAGGCAAATAAGGGAAATAATTAGTTAATTGAGGTAAGGGAATAAGAAGAGACTAGCATGTCCAAACAAAAGTCTGGATGTTAATTAAAAGTTCAGTTCAGTCAAACGACAGAGTATTGGAGCGCTGTGATAAAAAAAAAGGAACACTTTTGTGAAAAAAAAGTAATCACCAATCTCCCACACAAGTTATTTTTCCTTTCAATTTCCCAAAAACTGTTTCCCTTAATGAGGTTCCAGATTTATTCAGGAGACAACATAGATCCAGAACCATGGTACAAATGAATGAAAATAAGTTCCAGGAGAAAACTTGGTATTGATGGAAAATAGATTTTAGGAACTTCACAGTTTCTCATTTTCTTATAACCCTGCCCCTAAAAATAAATATTGTAATAAAGATATATGGATAAAAAAACTATCATAAATACTTATGTCTATTAGCTAATAACATGTCACTTCAGTTTTTGAACAATAAGCTTGCCACTTACTGTTCAAAAGTCAAACTGACACATTACTAGCTAATAAAAGCTTGAATTAAATATTTAGTCTCTTGTAATTAATTGTATCCCATGCTTTATATTGATATATTTATTCCCGCCACATTGCTTGCAAAAATTTAAATCAGTGTTTCTTTTACCATTTGCTTCCACACAAAATTAGGCTGTATATATGTCCATTTTTTTTTTAGAATCGATTAACAGAGTTGGAAGGGATCTAGTCCAACTCCCCGCCCAAGCACTTAAATCAATAAGCTTTAAATCTGACTTTACACAGAAGTGAGATTTTTTCTTCTTCTCCCATTGTGGAGCTAGATTTTAAACAAGATCCAAGAGTGCCACCCCTTAGGAAATAAATTTAAGCAGAGAAGAGGGACAAAAATGCTTTTCTAAATCAAACAGTCTAATGCTGGAAGGCTGCCCCATTAATTTACTACATAGTCAAAGACCTTGCTTGAATCATTTACCAAGTTCAAGGGAAAATGTAACCCTAGGTTCATTTCCTATAAAGTTGTATACAAACAGTAGAGACAGAACTCTGAATCCTTCTTTAATCAGGTAAAAATGAAGCTTTTCAGGGGGAAAATCCTTTTGTTTTTTTCTTTAGAGTATAAAGAGTAAAGCGAAAACCATATGTAATAAAGTCAGGGTTCAATAAGGCTCATTTCTATTTTAATAAATTTATAAATTTGAGTAACAATAAATGTTTGAACATTGCCAATTTAAAACATAGCTATCACAGAGATATATGCTACGAAGGTAACTTTGGCAAATATCTGAAAAGAGATAGAATTTTGAGGAACAGAGGGGCAGAAAGAAATAAAAAGAACATCTCACACACAAAATACTAGGTAGGAATAGCTTTTTGAAAACTCAGGAAGCTAGGAGGTAATATGATTTCTGGAATAGCCACAAGCTCAAGAATATTTGAAACCTGGAGCAGATCAGTGAGAAGAACAGCAGCTACAGGATCCAATATAATCCATTGTCATCAACTAGGAAATCAACTCCATAAGAAAGCTTTTATTGAGAGTTGCTATTGTCTGATTGTACTGTACTTCCTTCTTCTTACAGTTCAGTAAATTAAGAAGGCAACTGTATGAGCTACTTCCAAATATTATCTGGACTTTCTAGACTTAATAAATGCTTCATTCCATTTTGTTTAGGCAACAGTTTGGCACATCTCAGCGAAGTTCATCTCCCTTACTCACTACACCCAGCTACACCACAGCAGGCAGCCTTGCTCCATCTCTTTCTCCATCTTCATCATTTCCATCTCCATCGCTACGGATGATACCCATAGCTTATTGGCAGGTTAACAGCACTGACCCACATCAACCCTCTAGATCATTGATAGATAAGATGTCCATTGTCCCCTCATTTGCCAAAAAAAACCCCAAACCCCAAGGCCTTTATTTGATTTGAGTTTTAAATTCTCTACAACAATGCATCCCATTATTGCCTGCACCTGGCATAAACCACCATCTGGGGAAATTCTGTTCTAGAGGGGAGGGCAACAACAGGAGGGGCATATTTCATGATCTTGCAGATGACATTTCTTTAGAGAGGAAAATGCAAATAGAATCTTTTCTTCCAAATCTTAATAGTTAGGAAGAAACAACCAGAAGTAGGCAGTTCCAAAAATATCCTAGCCCCATGCCACGAAGGGCCTTAAAGATAGTATTCAGCAAGAAACAGAAGTTCAAGTCACTATTTTATGTGAAATGGTCACAGAAGCATATCAGTGTCTTTCTAAAGAGGACATACAGTGTAGCCCCAATGGCCTTTTCAATCCAGGGATACTTGTGCTAGTATTGAAATATTGGTTGCTGTTGGTATTTTATCCTGCCTTTCTTATCTATGAGGTGGTGAGCATATCTAATATTCCTGCCTCCTATTTTTCCCGCAGTAACCATCCTATAATCTGAGAGAGAGAGTGATTGGTCCACATGGGCCTTTCACAATGGGCCACATTGGTTCACCTTTCATGCCTAATCAAAATACACTTAAAATACACTTCCTGTATTTCCTACACTTCCTACATCAAACTGGCTCTCATCGGTATATTACAAGTACATTATTCAACTTGTTCAGAATGTAATTTACATTTTTTTAAAATGAAGAAAAAACAAACTTGCTGCAAGAGTTTCTCTCTAAAATCAACCTCTGAATAAATATTAATTGATAATTAGTATATACTTAGTTGTAAAATGAAAAATTTAATAGGGTAGCTCATGGTTCACTACCAGCATTGGTAAAATAAAAGATAGATTAAAAGTGCAGCCCTACATATGAGAAATATGTTGCATTAAAGTCAAGGAGGGGGAGGGGCTTCATTTGAAGGGTTCATAGAAGTGGACAAGGATACATTTATCTGTACACAGCAAAATGCTTTCTTTAAAATCTCTGGATGGAGTTGCCATAGATGCTATATCTGCAAAGAGCATATGAAATTGTTCTGCTGTGCATTAAATCAGCAGTGCTAAATGAATAGCTCTTTGTGATGGTGTTCCAGTGTGAGTTGCCAGGAGTGGATTGGACATATACAAACTGGTCGATCTGCTTCAACATTTATTTTTTTGAAAGTACAGCCAATGTCATTTGACTTCAGTCCTAACCTGGGAAGAACTTTATTTGATTTCTTCTGGAGTTTATCATTTTTGGCCCTTAATATGTCAAGCTTTGGAAATAGCAGCAGCTCCAAGGCATACAGTGTTGGAATTATGGAAATTGCAACTACCATGACAGGTGTTTTTACTGGAGCAAGACATGATAAAGAACAGAATTCAGTGTCTGTTGAATACTTTCCCTAGAGTTTGCTCTCTAGCAACATAAATTTGAGGATTAAAGGGTTTTTTTGTTTTGTTTTTTTGTATAGTGGAAACTGGGATGGAAACCCCAGTGGTAGCTTATCTTCTCAAGGCAGACTGCCATTTGACTTACTTCATTTAGTTTCAGCAGATGATAATATCCAATCTACTTTGTCTGGGCTCAGAATTCAAGTAGGACAAGGTCTAATAAGTACTTTAATGGAACTAATACAAGAATGGATTAACATTTTTAAAAGAATCAAAAAATAAATAAATGGCACTGTCAAGATCCAAAAGGACGTTTGATGTGTGTGTGGGTATTCTACTGTAGTATGTTGGCCATTTTATATAGTAAAATTAAGGGCCATGTAGATCTTGACACATTTACACTTTTTCTATTGCAAGGTCGCTGAAGGGGGAGTTGGAAACGGCAACTCGGTTTTCTTATCTTGTTTTCATTCCTTTAAGTTTGGTTCTCATGAGAACTTTTTCTGGCACTTCACACCTGGGGGTGGGAAGTGTCTTCAGAGGTCATTGGACTTCCTTTTGAAATGGTTGGACAGTAATGAACATGTGATAATTAGTGGGATGGAACTTTTAGTTTTACTTGGGTGAAGAAATCCCAGAAGCTTTAGATTCAGGGTTTCTACAGATCGTACCAGAACAATGTCTTCAATAAAATCTTATTCCTTGGACTTTGTCTCTATGGAGTTCTGATTGCATTGCTGATGTTCTGTGGAACCCTGACAGGCACTTTTAAATTCTTGCTAGGAAAAAATGTATGAATGTATTCATGAAGTAACTGGAAGAACTAGAGGTCAAACTTGATTGGAAGGGATTTTGTTTGGGAAGTCACACTCAATAGTATAAGGCATTACATGGTCCACTTCATAGAACTTACAGATTCACATATATAAAACCAATCAATGATTTTCATTTTGTTTTTGCTTAGTATATAGTTTGTAAGCTATGAAATGTGTTAACTCACATAACTGATCTGGCTTGGAGCATGACAGTCTGAGAATTGCTTTTCTTATTACGTGCCAATCCAGATGTAAATACCTTAAGGAGTGGCCACTCTAAAGATGTCATCCTTCTTAAGACTCACTGATTTAGCACATAGGATAGGACCATTTCCTACCTCATTTCCAAGAGGTGAAATTCCTTTCCTGAGAAGCTATATTGGTCTCCATTCACTCTGACTTTTTAAAAGAAAGTCAAAGTTCCCATCCCTTTTACCAGATATTTAACTGCTTATTGGGTTTAGGAATTTTAATATTTGTGTGTATGTGTATGTGTGTGAGTGTGTGTAGGTGGAGATCGAGATGAAGGTAGAAAGAGACAGAGAGACTGGCAGAGACAGAAACAGAAACAGACAGCTATGTTGTATGACTATGGATGCATACAGATAGATCAGTGTGTCTCAACCTTGGCAACTTTAAATTTAAATTGTGATCAGCCACCCAATTTAGTTTTAACTTTTAATTTGTTTTTAAATTGTTAGTTAGTGTGTGGGTTTTTTTTTTTTAGATGGCTGTACCCCGCCTCAAGTCCTTCGGGAGGGAGGCGGTATAAAAGTTTAATTAAT
>JAEANM010003480.1:0-22329 GCA_017656035.1 Myanophis thanlyinensis
TAAATAAACAAATAAATAAATAAATATATTGAGTCAAAATAGTATTTTAGTTCGTTCCCATTTCAACTTCACCCTATTACTAAAGTAAATACTAATTTTTCCCAAGCAATTTATTCTTAAAATGGGAAGACAGCCCCAGATTGGTAAAACTCCCATAAAAAAGACAGAGATTATTTTATTTCCTGGACAAATATTCTTTCTGGCAGTGGGACTTTCTCAGTTTCAGGCCATCTCCCTTCCAGATGAATGCACAATCCTGTGACTATTTCCAAAGCACATATATTTAAGAGCTTGATATGAATGGGGTTCAGCTGAACCTATTAGGACAACGTGGGATTCCAACAATATCAATGCCTAATGTTCTAAGATTAATCCCTGACTTTATGACTCTGAGTGATACATGCAAGAAAAGTTCTTGAATGCCCCTGGCTCAGCTAATGTGCTATTCTATTTCTTCAGGCAATCCATGAAGGAAATTGAAAACAGGCTGCTTTATAAACATATGACAAATCAGTGTATTTCACTGGTCAGGCTGAATGCCAGTGTTAATATGTGATTGTCTACATAAATCACCATATTCTAATGAAGCCAACATTTAGTTCCATGTGCATGGACTTTTTTTTGTTCTTTTTTGAATTCCAAATTACAAGTATTGTGAAATACTTTAGAGATTAAATAATTTGACTGAACATTTTTTTATATACTACTCCAGGATCTTGGCACAGGGAATATTTTTTTGAAAGTTACTTCTTTTTAAACCCAAAAATCAAAGCAATGGTTAGAATGTATTTCTACAGAACTCTACCACTTTAATTTTATCACAATACTGCTAGAGTGGAAGATAATTCTTGTTTTATCAGTTTTCTTCTTCTTTTCAATGCCAAAGATGTAATGATCAAGTCAAAACCATTTCCTCCATACAAACATAAATCTTAAGTTTGTGATCAGCTTAAGTCTATCTTCCTGAATATGTTTACTAGAAGACGATCCAAATGGAGTTAGTGCAACTTTGTTCTAAGTAAAATATGTACATGTTTGATGGAGCTGCTAATGTAAGAAACTAAAGCATTAAAAAATGAGATATGACCATTGCAGAGCCTGGCAGAATTTTGAAGAAGGACAAGAACATTATGAACTGGTCAGTTTATTTAGTAGTGTTATTCATATGGCACAAAATTAAATAGACAGAATTCTTTTAGATAGAATTCTTTATTGGCCAAATGTGATTGGACACACAAGGAATTTGTCTTTGGTGAAGACAAATTAGAGGTGAAATGAGGACTGAAATGGCAGTAAAACCAGTCATACAGTTGTAGAAGGCAGACAGTGAAATAATTCCCAGGTCTTCAGAAAACAATATTAGAAAAAACAAATATTATAAATTTAAAAAAGCTCTTACATTCCAAAACATCCCAAACCAACATTAATAAGCACATTACGATATTCAGAAATGTTTGAATATATGAATTGCTGTATTTCATTACATAATTGCACAGAACACTTTCATTACAGATTATTATAGATAAGGCACAAAACATCACAGGCTTACACAAAAGGAAAATGTTAACTTGAATAGTACATCCCCAGAAAGTATTAATTATAACTGTGGGATATGGGATGGAGGTGTGGTTACCCATCCAGCCCACAAATACTAGAGTTTAATTGGAAAATTTGGGAGGCAATTTGGGTACCTAGAATTAAATAAACCCCAAAGCAGATTATAGACAGGATTCTTAGTAAGTTGGTAAGAAATTATTTTTGTTTTATATATGCCAGCATATTCACTCTAGAAAAATACTCCATATATATTCATTTACCTTCTTCGGCATACAGATATTCCTCAACTTAAAACAATGATCATTTTTCAGACTTACGATTTGCAACATCTCCATGGTCCCTGATCAAAATTCAGGTGCTTGACTACTGACTCATATGTATGATGGTCGCAGTGTCCCAAGGTCATGTGATTGCCTTTTGTGACCTTCTGGCAAGAAAAGTCAATGGGAAAGCCAGATTCACTTCCTAGCAGAACAACTGCATTGCTTCACTTAACAACTGTGGCAAGAAAGGTCTGAAATGGTTAAAACTCACTTAACAATTATCTCAGCAACAGAATTTTTGGGCTCAATTGTGGTCATAAATCGAGGACTAGGTGTATTTATTTCTCAGCATGTATTTTCCTGCCAGAGCAACATAAACACTAAAAATTCCACCAAATGGGAATCTTACTCAGGCCAAGTGGGAAGAACTCGCTTTTATAACAGTTTCATTTTACAACTTTTGGTTGTTCATAGAAGTGGGATCCTTAAATGAAAAATAAAATGTAAAGATGTGTTGGCTTATTCTTAAATTGATCTCAAAATCATTTTAAGTTGTTAGCTGCAATGCAAATGCTGGGTTATACTTTGCCCTTTTGCTTTATGTAGTCATTCTTTTATCCCAACCTCCAATTCTGTTTTTTTTCCTTCCAAAACAATAAATTTTATGAAGCAGTAGCTATAGGCACTGCTTGACATCATTATTATCCTTTAAAAATGAAGGATAATTGCTAGAATATTCTTCTTATATTGCTTTTCTATTTCAGAAAAAATAAGCAATAAAAGAACATTTCGCTACATCCAAATGCAAGTGGCAGAAGAGGTAGAATGAATTAACTTTGGCTGACATACGGTTTTTCATCATTTTACTCCTGATAATTCCATATACACATTTACCACGATTACGATTCACTGGATGTTACTTATTTCTTTCACAGCCAAGGATGTGTTTTCACACATTGGATTCACAAGTTGCTGTTTTTAAAACAACTGCTGCAGTAACCCCTCGATGTTCATTTTGCTTTGACTGATTTGTCACTCGGGTGATTTTGGCAGAAGCCTCTTGCACAGATAAATGAAATGCTAATTTACAGGCTTTACCAGCTCCTCTCAAAGTGTTTTAGACAACCCTTTTTATTTTGGACACAAAACAGACGTCATGTAGCTTAAGAACGGCTTCCAGATTCCCAATATATACCAAAAGTGTTTACTAGGTCAGGAAATGGGACAGAGATTCTATCAATACATCCACAGATACACACATGCCAGGTGTCTACGTACGTATTGCGACATACACAGTTCTGAAGCAATCAGAACAGGCGCAATTGTGGCAAATTGTTCATCTCAAGAAGAAACTGAAGAATACGTAATATATACACCATACAATAGATCTCATGGCTTTTGTGTTTACTTCCTTGTAAGCCCACAATATCTAGATCAGTGGTGGCATTCAAATAATTTAACAACCGGTTCTCTGCCCTAATGACCAGTTGAACCAGTAGCTTTCTGAATTGCTTTGAAAGTGAACAACCAATTCTAGCAAATAGGTGCGAACTGGTTGCATCCCATCTCTGATCTAGATCCAGAATTATTGAAACAATTGTTTTTTGTTTTTGTCTCAAGGGTGTTTTTTTTTTTCAAAAAGCAACTGGAATGGGTTTTTTTCCCCCCTTAAGAAGATGTTTCACTTCTCATCCAAGAAGCTTTATCAATTCTGGCAGGATGGTGAAATGAAATGAAATGATCATATTTCTTTGCAGTCATCTGGTCATTAGTACTCTCTCTGAAAGCTCTTGCTGCCACTTTGGGGTTTACCTGTGGTCTCAGGATCACCTGTATCAGAGTGCAAATGGGGGGTGGAATCTTCTTGGAACTGCTGAAAGGATTGTGTTGTAGACAGGAGATAGGTGGTATCTTATCTTCTTCCTTGGGGGGAGGGGGAGGAATAGACGAGTTGCCTTTTGAAAAAGCATCTTTGAGACAGTTATGTCCTGGATGACTGAGAATATCCAGAGACATCTTTTGGTTTGGTTTTTTAAATTGCCACCCTATACAGAATGGTTCAAGAAACTTCCATGAGATAAAACAGAGAATAGTACTGTACCCCTCTCAGATGAAAGGAGCTTTTCTTTGTTTCCACAAAAATGGTAATGGTGAAACCAGGGAGAGAGAGAGAGAGAGAGAGAGAGAGATTAGCTAGCTAGCCTGTGCTGGTCAACAAAGTGCAAAATGTAAAGAAGGAGCAAGTGCAAAATGTGAAGAAAGGCTGTGAGGAGGATGCTTGGAGATGTCTTGCAAGGCAAAATCACGAAACTATGCATGTTTAGTCCTAAGAGAGAAGGTCGGTTGGTGATAGAATAAGTTGTTTTCAAACTGCAGATAGTATGTTATATAGAAGAATAGCAAGCCCTTCTCAACGGTGCAAGGCACAGAACAATGAATATCAATTCTCAAAAGGCAACTTCTCATTGAATATTGGTAAATACTATCAAGTTGGAATTGTCATTCAGCTGTGGAATCAACAGTCAGAAAAAGTGGTGAGCTCCGTTTTGCTGAATGTGTTGAGATACTGGCCCTCAACCTGTGATCTATAGACCCGGGGGGTGGGGGGTGGGGGGGACTGATATTGTCACAGATCTGCAAAGGGGGACAGCAAATGCTTGAAGCAATGTTATGATTTAAATCTTGAGTTAACTCTTGGAGTTATGAAACAAGCAAAATGTTAAAAAGTGAGGATATTTATGTAGTTACTTACCAAGCACATCTAAATTATATTAAAGTAGCCAAAGTATCTTTACAAACTCCAAGGCATGTCACAACATTTGAGCATCCCTAATGTTTCGAAGTTGAAAGTTCAAAAATTTGACATGCCCTAGCACTGACTACAAAAGTTATTTAAAAGAGGGGTCCGTGGTGAAGAAAAGGTTAACCACCACTGTGTTAACGTATTCCAGAATCTTAAATACAGCAGAAGAATTAATTCCCCAAATGGCCGCTGTAGGTTACATACTTAGCCCATACCGTGGAATTTGTCCTCTTTGAGTTGTTTGGATAGTTAGAATCCATATTCCACAACCCTGATGTAGAATTTTTTGCTTCTAATAGGAAAGCAACATTTGGGCTCAAAGCCATTCCTGGTTTTGATTGATGGGCCAAGAGGTAGTGGGGCCAGCATCAATACAGAGGTTGTGTCTATTTTTTTTTTAAAAAAAGCACAAAACATGAATAATATTAACATAAATTAAGTACCTTCTTTTTACAACCTTGTAATCTCTTAATTTGGGTTAGAGTTGGGGCAACTGAAAGTAACATACTTAAATCGTACATTATATTAAATTAGAAACATGGGATGCAAAATGTTTCATTAAAATAAGTACAATTCCATGGCACTTTTGGAAGGATTTTCACAGTCACATCCAAGATTTCTGGCAGTCTTACATAGTGGGCTTCTTTTTACACCAAATGTAGAACGTCTTTTCTCTCACCGTAAGAAAGTAGCATTTATAGATTCAACAGCTGCAATATAGCTTTAAGCCACACATTTTTTTGTTCATTCAGGACACAGTAGTTTTGGCCCAGAGAATAAAAGCAGGAAGTAAGCAAGGAAGCTGATGGGAATTTCTAAAAGAAGAATCAAATAGGAGACTGGAAGTGCCACATTATATTAATTGTTCCTACATTTAAACCTCAAATCTTCAGGTGATAAGGAGTAAAATTCTGCATGAAAATCACTTCTCACAATAGTACAGTCATTTTTTTGGTCCCTATTCAAATATCCACAATATTAATTTTGCACCTGAATCTGGGGCATAATTTTTCTTTTTCCTCCTTGAAAATAATTTTTGTATGAAGTACATTTTCCAGATAATTTGAAATTAGAGAGAGGATTTTTGATGAGCGTAGGCGACACATACAGAAACTCTGATAATACAATGAGATGTTTTTACTCTTCACAATGCTGCATAGCACTTAGTAAAGCCACAACGAAGAAAATTAATGTATATTAGTGTGGTGAAGAACACGATTAGTAATACATTTACATAGCTTGCTACTTCTGGTTCATCTCACATTTCCAAGCAAGTTGCAATTGCCATATATGACCCTTTTTTGGTCCTGAAATGGTCTTATGCTCTCCACCTTTTAAATATGCTTTAGAACAGGGGTGTTAAACTCATTGCCAGGGGGCTGGATTCGGCCCGCAGGGTGCTTAGGTCTGGCCTGCAGGCCTGTCCTGAAAACAGCAAAGGACTGGCCTGCGGTGCTTTTGCCAGTGAAAACAGGCTCCCAAGCTCTGTTTTTGGCTGCCACTGCCTCCTGCAACTCCCTACCAGTGAAAATGGAGCTTGAGAGGGCAGCACCTCCCTCCCGCCCCAAGGTCAAACACAACCCTGATGCAGCCCTCAATGAAATTGAGTTTGACACTACTGCTATAGAACAGGGGTGTCAAATTCAAGGCCGGGGGGCTGTATCTGGCCCGCGGGATGTTTAGATCTGGCCTGCAGGGCTGCCCTGGAAGGCAAAGGACCGACCCGCGGTGCCTCTGCCAGCGAAAATGGAACTTGGGAGGGCCACCTATGACTCTTCTGAGCTCTGTTTTCACCTGCAGAGGGTTGCAGGAGGACATCACAGCTGAAAACAGAGCTCAGGAGCCCATTTTCGCTGGCAGAGCACTCAGACCACCATTGGTGCCCCCAATACAAGTGACATGAGCGGCCATGCCCACCCTGGCTCCCTGAGGTCAAACACAACCCTGATGCGGCCCTCAAAGAAATAGACCCCTGCTTTAGAAGGTTGACTGGATAGTGGTATTCCGAACAGAAGTGCTATGGACCCTGACAAAACAGTCTGGTTTTTTTTTTCCATCACAGATTTGGCTTTGGGAAGTAGGTTTACCTAGACCTGCCTGTAATTTATATGTATTGACTGAAGGATCTCAATGGACTCCCCCCCCCCAACTGCTCAGGGTCATGCTGGCAAGAGGCTTGGGGGCAGCTCAGATGAACCCCTTGGTAATTGGAGGGGAGGGTTGGAATTATAATCATTTGCTAACTAGGTCTTGTCATGCTTTGTCCTTTTCTTCTATCTTCAAAATGATAGGATTCCCTGTTTTCATATATGCAACCGATTGGACTCGTTGTTTGATTCTGCAGGAACCCAGGTGGTCCGATCACAGCAACAACAGGATTTTGATCTGTGGACCAAAACATCAGCCTATGCTTCAGTGCTACAGCTGCACTTAACTACAAGGATAATCTGCGGCTGCTGTTCTGCACTTATTGCAAGTGTTGGGTGCCTTCCATGCTGGTTGCTTGCACTATCGCTTGTTCTTCCCAAAGTAGCCAGTTTAGCGTGGGTACGTTGGTTAGTCTAGACAGCCACATCACCACCCCAGTATGCACCTCATTAATAATCTGTATTAATAATGACACATTTTCTAATAAGTTGTCTCAGCTTCCAGAATTGTCAGTAATGACCCTGCTGGTTGAGGAATTTCTGAAGCTGAAGTTCATATAACTGGAGAATGTTTGTATTGTGGATGGTTAGTTGAAGAATCAGAACAAACAAGCAAGTCACAAATGATTGGGAAGAACAGCTGGCAAGTGCACCTTCTGCTTTTTGATGGTTGTGGATAATGGAAAACAATAGGGTTAACTATGCTGGTGACATTTTGTCCTTCAAAATCCGAGATGTCAACTTCAATCAACATTAGCCAATACATTCAATGGCAATATATTATGTGACTTGTGGTTTAATAATCAAGACAGCATTACTATATCAAATTTGGTACTTTCCAAGTACCAATTCAATCTTCTTCTTCCTTCTCCTCTCCCCCTTCCCCAAGTTATACTGAAACATGAAACATGAAAAAAATAGCAGTATGTGCCTAATCAGTCATTAGAGACAAAATGCCAGTTACAATTGTTCTTTTCCAACAACTATTTAGTCTGTGTGATACTTCAAAATGAGGAAACAGTAAAAACAGTAAACCTGGCTTGAGGAAGTCCAGGTTGGGATAATTTCTTCTCTTAGACACTTTTTTTATATAAACTGGATGAAACATGAACAAGTAGATATATTTCCTATGGTGCTTCTTACAATTCATATCTGCTCCTCTTACGCAGAGGAGACCTTGCATGCTGGAATAATCAAGGCTGGCTGGTAAGACCCCTTAGTTCCTCAGTGAACAAGTCCCATAGCTTAGGACATGATTGTATGGTGTTTTTCTAAAGGGTCTTTGGTTTTTCATGAGACACCTTCTATCAGTTTAGGTGCACCTCAGTGAGAATCTAATCTGTTCCAGATGAAAATCAATGCTCTTAAAAAAAAACCCAACCCCAACATTTTTTTAAAAACGATTCTGATCCCTTTCTGTTTGGTTAACAAATCTATACTCTGTCTATTTTATTAGGAGATTGCCCTGGATGTGGTATTTGGAAAAAAATATGCCCTCCCAATTGCAATATGGAAGCTACCTATACAGCTTGGTCTCCAGAGCAATCAGCAATGAATCCTGAAGTCATGGTTGTTTCCTAACTAGTTACAGTGTTTGAGATAGGGATACTTAGGGACGTGTGTGTGTGTGTGTGTGTGTGTGGTGATCAAGTGGATGTCTTTGGCAATATCTGTGAATTGTTATATACAACTCAGAGGTGTTAGTTGTTCATTTAGTTGCCAAATTCATTTGTAGAATCTCTCGTAGTGGATCAATGTCTACAGTCACCATTATGAGACCTTGTACAATGTTTAAAAGGTATCAAATGAGCTTCTAGTCCATAGGTGACATTATCTTGAAGGAAATCAACTTCAGTCATGGGTGTAGAATTACAATGAAGTTATTCCCCAACTCTTTGGAATGAAGCTCCTAAACTGGTCTTCTGGAGCTCTTGAGTACAATCTGTTCTGCACCCTGAAGAAGTGTGGTATGATAGGGGAGGCTTCTAGCAATGGCATGAAGCATCCATTTCCTCCCTTGAAACTCCTGAATTTCCCTAGCATTTCTAGGGACACCCACTTCAAATTAGGCTCTCAATACGTTGCTCAAATATCCTATGTAACTAATGGAAGCTGCACATCCCTAACAGGAGTAGCATATTATCTGAAGACTTGAATTTAACATTTCCATGGGATTTCTATAGAGCCTAGACATAGAAGGATTCTGAAAGATATTGCTGCCACCTAATTCAATTTATAAGTGCATCCATAATTTACATTAGACTACATCTGCTTATCTCTGCAGGCTTCATGAGACTTATTGGTTTTGCTTGCTATCTGCCTTGATATTTCCCCTGTGAAATCTTTTTATGGCTTAAAAACCTTCCTTGTACTAAGCTACTTCAATGGTCAGACGATGGCATTTATTTCTTAAGTCTTATTCACTTTACCCCACTATAATGATCAAAGTGGTAGCAGTGATAAAATAGCTAAAAAGGGGACATAGTGGTTTTCAACCATTTCTTCACCATTTCTTCACCCTTTAAATACCTTCTGTGGCCACAGACCAGGGGTGTCAAACTCAAGGTCTGAGGGCTGGGTCCAGCCTGTGGGGTGCTTAGATCTGGCCCATGGTGCCACCTGGAAACAGCAAAGGACCAGCCCACAGTGCCTCTTCCAGCAAAAATGGAGCTCAGGTTGCCCACAGCCCTGCTGAGTTCTGTTCTCACTGCAGAGGATTGCAGGAGGCCGTCGCAACTGAAAACAGAGGTTGGGAGCCCATTTTTGCTGACAAAGCATTCGGGACACCACAGGCACCCCTGACATGAGTGATGTCAAATTGGCCACACCAATTCTGCCCCCCCCAGGTCAAACGCAAACCTGGTGTGGCCATTATTGAAATTAAGTTTGATACCCCTGTCATACCTGTGGACTGCCAAGGCTTAACTCAAGCTCTAAATCAGGGGTGGGGATCCTTGGCTCTTTCATGACTCGTGGACTTCAACTCCCAGAATTCTGATCCAGCATGGGTGGCTCAGGAATTCTGGGAGTTGAAGTCCACGAGTCATGAAAGAGCCATGGTTCCCCACCCCTGCTCTAAATCATAACATTTCTTCAAGTGTTTGCAGACACCATGTGATGACATCGTGGGCCCCTGGGGCCCATTAAACACAGGTTGAGAACAACTGAGGTAACATGCTTAAAGCATAATCACTGAAGTAGATCCATTGCTTGTCTTGCCATTATACCGCATTGTGCCAAGCTGTATCATGAACCGTATCTCTTAAACAAAGATGCATGAAAATGGTAATAAAAATGGTAATAAAAAAAACATTTTACACAATTCCAAAGGCATTCCATTTCTGGGACAGACTCTTAGCCCTCAAAGTAAAGTAGCTCTTCATTTAACCTTAGCTCCAATTAAATTATGTTTGGGCTCCCCCAGAGAAAGGTAGCCAAAGAGAAGAACAGGTTGCATTTTAAGCAAACTACTTAAGACATTATGCTGAAGTCAAGATCTACAGTCGATGTTGGGATTTTAGTTAAATAGAGCTGAAACGATCTGCCAAGCCTGTCACTTTACTGCACAACGATGTGGGTTTTCAGAAATTTTTGAACTGGAAAATTCTCCAGAGAAAAATTCTTATGCAAGAGAGGCTATATAGGCTAATTACACAGGATATTTTTTAATTTACATCAGAACATTTTACAACGCAACTCACCCTGAACAAGTTGTGCCTTAGAGGAATGGTCAGTAAGTAACCTGAAGTAAAAACACCTTCCAAAAGTTCATTTTGGAAATTTTCTACAGCACTGTATATTGTGTGAGGCTGGGACAGCATTATTATTGTTTGCTTTATTTGGTCTCTGATGAATTTTAGCCTATGAAATAGCTTTTTTCAACATATCAGACAATGTCCAACACATTTGGATAGGAAGAAAAAAAGGCTGCCCTCAGCAAGTCCCTTATCTGAGACCTTCAGTGTAATTTCTTTTTGGTGAAAGTCATGATGAGCAGGCTTTTTCCCAACAAGGACACCTTCTCCATGCTACTTCCTCCAAAGCCTTGAGGGTTACAAATGGAAGACTTTTCTGCCAAGCCAACATTCAAAGTACATCAGATAGGAGAAATGCTGAAGGCTCCACGGATTTGCCCTCTTCACAAAATGAGACATAACACTGGCAAGGTATATCTTCCTGTTTAAGGAACTGGCATTGCCTGCATCCTTCAGAACACCAACTGTAAAATACGCGTCCTTATTGTTTTTCTTTAATTTAGATAGTTTCTCTGTTTAATGCCTCATAAAAACTATACATAGAATACATGAAAATCACAATGGACAGATCAAAAACACCTCTGAATTATATAATAGACAGGTTTCAAAACAAACAAAAGGTGAGGCGAGATTAGCTTCAGTAATCGAGGATAGTATTGTACCTTTGGGGGTGTGAGACTTGGATAACATAACAATAATAAATCATTGTTACATTCTGAGTTAATATTGTGTCAGTCTTACAAGCAGTATTTTCATATGTAAGATGTATCAAGCTCTTATAGACATCCCTTAAGACAGTTAATGCTACCTGGAGACTGAATTATGAGACTGATGAAGAACCAGAGCAAAACTATCCTGGATATGGTTTTTGTTTTCAAAAACAAAGAGCCAGATAAACAAGGATCAAGAAATGTGTTGAGTTCATATATTAGTTATAATGGGGTTTCTTGCTATTGAGTTTATGTGATGTGGGAACTCAGTCTCCTAGTCTATAAACCATAATTTATGAATTAGAGTGATGTGGAAACTCTATTATAGCTTACTTAACAACTCTGCCTCCACAGTTGTGATTATAGCAATGTGAGCTCCCAACTTCTTTCCAGATGACTTTTTTCTCCAGTACACTTTGAAGAACAAACCCTGGAGCTTGGTAATATAAATTTTAATTCAAAAAGATGCCAACATCAAAGTCAGTCAATCGGAAAGAGCTGGAAGGGACCTTGGAAGTCTTTTAGTCCAACCTCCTGCTCAAGCAGGAGACTCTAGACCAAGGGTGCCAAACTGAAGGCCTGAGGGCCAAATTCAGCCAGCAGGGCAGTGATGGAATCCAACCGGTTTTGCTACTAGTTCAACCGCACGGCTGCCTAGAACATAATTTACATTCACCAGAGGCAGCCTGATGACTAGGAAGGCTGCGTAGGCACACCAAACAGCGTATTCACGCTGATTAAGGTAAGGGGGGGGAAACCAAGCTGCTATAGGAGAGGGCAGGGGCAGAGCCAAATTCAAATCACCACCAGCGGTTCGGGAGATCCAGCGCAACCAGGCTGCATTTCATCACTGTTGCAGGGTGCTTAGATCTGGCCTGTGGGGCCGCCCTGGAAACAGAAACAGAAAAGGACCAGCCCACAGTGCTTCTGTCAGCAAGCTTGGGAAGGCCACATGCCACTACAACTTCTGAATGCAAACTGTTTCACTGGTTGTCCTCCTTAAAGTTTCTCCTTAATTCCAAGTTGCTTCTCTCCTTGATTAGTTCCCATTCATTGTTTCTTCTCCTGCCTTCTGGTGCTTTGGAAAATAAGTTGACAGTCCCTCAAATAATGGACTACGGCTATAACATCACCCCTAGTTCTTATTTTCTCAAGACTAGTCATACCAAATTCCTGCAACCATTCTTCATATGTTTCTGTCTCCAGACCCTTAATCATCTTAATTGCTCTTCTTTGCACTTTTTCCCAAGTCTCATTTTCCAAAGTAAATGAGATCGTGCATCTTATCTTTAATTTCCTTGAACTACAAAATCCTGCTACTAAATTAAGAGGCCCAATTCCAGAAATACTGGCTTGGAAAATTGTGATACAGCAAATAGCAGGATTTTGTTACGCACATTTTGATAAATGTCCTGAAACAGAAATTAAAGTATAGCTTCTTCTAACTCAGGGGTGTCAGACTCTATTTCATTGAGGGTTGCATCATGATAGTGTTTGACCTTGGGGGCTAGGGTGGGCATGGCCAGGGTGGGCATAGCCAGCTCAATGTTACTCGTGTCAGGGGCACCTGTGGCGGCCCGAGCACTCTGCCAGCGAAAACGGGCTCCTGAGCTCCGTTTTTGACTGTGATAGCTTCCTGCAACAGAACTCGGGAAGGCCACCTGCAGCCTTCACAAACTCCATTTTTGCTGGTAGAAGCACCACAGGCCAGTCCTTTGCTGTTTCCAGGGTCGCCCCACAGACCGGATCTAAGTACCCCGCAGGCCTGATCCGGCCCCCGGGGCTTGAGTTTGATATACCTGTTCTAAATGGTTTTAATCACTTCATCCCTACTTTATATTGCAAAAGCTTTCATTATTTATGCCATATGATAAACAAACAAACAAATGGATGGATGTATATTATACCCTAACAAATTCAGAAGCAAAACACTGAAGGCGGGGTGAGTGAATAATACTTTTATACTGCTGAAAATTCCTTCCAGAAAGGATAAACATTGTTTTAAAAATTTCTTAGCTCCAAATAGCAGGAAACAAAAACTAGTCTTTGGTTGAAGAGGTTGCACAAAAGTGAGTCAAGTAAATATCTTGGATCTACCAGTTTCCATATATAGAGCAGTGTATCTGGTCTAGAAATAAGGTCATCTATTTCTCTATAATATGATTCTTTATGTTAAAGTGCCACTCTTGGTATTAACACAGAACACTTACCGAGTCTGCCCAAATAGATTCTAGACAAAACTGGAATTCAACACTGGTGACCTATAAAAACTATCACGTCTGGATTTGGTAGTCTCAAGACAAGTCATATTTTACCTATTTACCTATTAACTTAGAACTATCTAACTTAATCTTTTCCATCATTTTAAATTTAAAAAGGATGATTTAAAAATGTGATTCTGTCAATAAACTGGCCCTTACAGAAATCCAAAATGAAGAAGCCTCCATTTAATATGCAGAAGGTCTTAAGTGTAACCGCTACCTACTGCACCATATATGATATGTAAGGGGGAAATCATTCAAATTTCCTCAGAGAGTTCCTGCTAATCAGAGAGAAATGTTTATATTAGGCTACTAGATAAATAGTCTGAGGCATTTCCAGTGTTCCCAGCCAGATTCTGGAAGGATGCCAGTTGCATAGCAAGAATCAACTGTCCTGTAAAGCCATGAGTAGAAATTATATGCCTTCTAAAAAAGAGGAAGCAGGCCAAAGGTTGCAAATCTGGTTTGACACCTGAATAACCCCTGCAGCAGGCAGTGGTGATGCCAGTCTCTGACTAATCACACCATGCTGCTTTTGATCAAAAAGCTGTAATGCTTTCCTTTACACTTCTGAAAAAGCTAGAGCAGTGAATCGTAGAGATATAGCCTCATAAGCCATGCATACGCAGGAAAAAGATTCTTCCGTCTATTTAAAAAAAACAACCCAAAACTCTAGAAATTCCATGAGTCTTAAATATTTGTTGGTTCGAGCAGTTGTCATTTTTGCCGCATTCTTTAGATCACTCCGTAATGAAAAGAATGACTTTAATTAGTTCCAGTTGTTCATGCATCAGTAGATTTTTCCACATGGACAGAGGGTGTTTTGCAGCTGCAAAGCTTGTTGGCTAATTGCTCCTGTTCTGTTTGTGTGCAAAACAGATAAAACCAAATTTAGAAAGAGTTGCCACCACATCAGATAAGAACAGGCATATTTTCAATCAGCTGCTGTTTTTGGAATGAAGCGGTAAAGCCACAGAATTCATGGATTGTACAAGGGTTGCAAGTAACATCTCCACCCCCATAATTTAGGTTACACAGTGATATTTTAATTAAGGAAACACACACACACACACAGACACACACACAAAGCTTCGAAATAAATGAGTTTGTTTGTTAACTGTATTTATTTTTTCACATAATCACCACCATTAGCTACACTTCTGCCAACAATGAACTAGCTTCTTCAAGCCATCACAAACTCACTCCACGATTTGTTTCCTCAACCAGGTCCTCAAAAGCCTTTCAATCAAGCAGATGTTCATGAAGGCATTTCTCCAATTTTAGGAAAAGTTGGAACTCACAAAAACTTGTGTGCAACTGAAATAAAATGGTTTGCAATTGTCTCTTGGGTGGCTCAGGAAGTACAAAGTCTAGCGTTGTCATGTTGCAGCACACTCTCCTTCTTGTGTTTCCAAATATTGTTTAATCAAAGCTCAAGGAAATGTATATGAATAACACTGTTTGAATTAGAAAAAAACAATAATTCCTACTACAAGAAAACTATGAGGAACCAAGCTATGGAACATTTTTCCTTGAGGGTAAAGCTTTGTAATTATATTCCATGCACCGGTGCTTTGTTTCTGGATCAAAATGACGAACCCCTGTTTCATCAGCTATCACAATGACAAGATGTCACACAATGGTGGTATGAAGAAATTACCTTTAATCTCATAGCAGGACAACTGCTGGCAATTCTCAGTTCTTGAAGTTTTCATTCCTGCCATTAGCACGTGACAACTCCTTCTTGTACAAACCTTCCAATATTGAAGAACATCATTAAAGTGACATGCATATTTTATTTGTTTCCTACCTTTTAAATGTTATAAATAACTCAGGATGGTGAGCGTACGTAATACTCTGTCCTCCTCCTATTTAACCCAAAAGAGCTGTGAGGTGAAGAGCTGTTGGGCTCAAACAGCTCAAACTGACTGGCAAAGCAAGTATTTTGCTGCACACATTAAATATAAATGTACATACTGTAGCATCTTCTAAATCAGGAGTGTCAAACTCACAGCCCACAGGCTGGATGCGTCACGTGTTGGCCATGCCCAGCCCCATTTTAGCGCAGGGAGAAAAAGTCACAATATGTCACATGACGACAACGTGACACCACAAGTTTGATACCCCTGTTCTAAATGGTTTCAATCACCTAATCCCCATTCTATATTGCAAAATGATGTGTATTATATCACAACAAATTTAGATGTACAACATTAGGGAAAACAGAATATTTCATACAGCTGATTTTTTTTTTCCAGAATGGATAAGCGCTTTAAAAAATTAGTTCTCCGATCAAATTTAGTGTTTGGCTGAAGAAAGTAGCACAAAAGGGAGTCAGGTAAATCTCTTGGATCCACCAGTTTCCATATATAGCGCAGTGTATCTGGACCAAGAATAAGTTCATCTATTTCTATGATCCTTTATCTTAAAGTCTAAAACCTTGCTATTAACACAGAACACTCAGGAAGTCTGCTCAAATACTACTGTAAATGCTAGACAAGACTGGAATCCAACACAAATGATCTAACCATGTCTGGATTTGGTAGTCTCAATGTTTTCATGGGATTTTACTTGCTTTATAACCCCTTCAAACTCAAGAATGCAGATCTACAGAGATATACGGTTGAAATGGAGTATTTGAAATTCTGCTTTCCTGCGTAGATCTGGTTTCCCTTTCAGCCATGCAAAGTCTTGCAGAACCATCATCCAATGAACACACAGCTTTGGAAGGCTGCGGCTCTTCTACTTAAACCAAACAATCCTGTAACAAACAGGCTAAAGGCACTGACTTTAAAAAAAAAGATTACAGAAATTCTGCATCCTGCTGTGATGTAATATCTTGGCCAGGATGGAGTGATGAAATCTTCTTCCAGAAAACAAAAACACTAGATTACGAATGTTTTATTCATTTTTTTTTTTAGCTTAAGACCACAGGCAAGGAAAGTTGCAGATAAACCCCAGGCAAGAACTGAATGTATTTCAATTCTATTTTATTATAATAAACCATGTTATGGTTATTCTTTCATCATGTGTTCTATCATTTTCTCTTCAGCTAAACCTAAAATTTTATTAAAAATTCTCGGCTGGAAAGGTCAGAAATATATATCCATGGATTTTGGTGTTAAGTGGCCCTGGGACTGCAAGTTTGTGCCACATGATAAATACTATACACAACACTCTAATTCATTTTCACTTCTTATGCAGAAGTATAGCTAAATAAAGACAGTTGAGAGCCTCTGATGATTAAGTAGAGTATATGCTTTCAGGACTTACAATTCTCTTCTTCAGAGGCTAGCAAAAGACTTGTGAGGTTATCCTTCTGAAAACTATACAAAGTTTTAAAAATATTTTACTAGAAAAAATTATCATGAACAAGCTTACTGAGTCTGTGTCAAATCATTTATACTGTTATTTTATTTTTATTCCTTATGTTATTGACTCTACACCAATATTTCCTTGGGATTTTGGATCCAGTTATTGGAGAATTAGCAGCTAGATAGTTGAATAGACCTGAATGCATTACAAGCATTTCACCTCTTATATTACATCACGGATAGGATATTTGGACACACTGCACAATCACTTGATACTTAAGATAATAGAATTTAGCATATGAAGAGATATCAGCTTTTGACAAATTAAGGCAAATAAGCTTGATAGTTTAAGTACATGAAGACTGATCTCATCTCTTTCCCATTAGATGAAGTTTAAAACCATTCTACTAAAACTGTATTTGGTTTCAGAAGCTGTAATGGAAACTGCTTTCAGTTTCTTCAGTAAAGAGAGTAAACACTGCCAATAATGACTACTCATAACTTACATTCCAGAAAACACTTGTAAAGTTTATTGTTAAACATAATGACCAGGCTTACAAATTGCATCGGGTCATGTTTTATTTAATTATGGCTTGAGAAGCACAAAAACTAGAGATTCATATGCATCAAGCCATCAACTCTGGCAGACAAATTACAATGGCTGAATTCACAGGACATGCTAAGTTAAAATTTACACTTCGGTTGAGCAAAGGAATAGACAACAGTTTTCAGCCTGCGGACCCTATTTTCTTGTTTGTTCCTGCTTCTGAACCAGAAGGGGTGTGGCTGGTGGTATGTCACTGAAATAAACACAGTATGATCAAAACATCTTACTTTTGTCCCATAATTCATCCAAAACAAGAACTCCAAAAATCTGATCCTAATCTATTATGAGATGTCCTGGGATTTACCAGTGGCATGCAGATAGGTCTGCAGTTGACAGGTTGCCTGCCCAACTTAAACTGAGAACAGTTATAGAAGGATTTCCAAAAATTAAGTTTGGACAGTAGGGCATTGCTATTTCTTTACTGTAACTGTTTGAACAATATTTTATAAACTGTGCATTTTCTGATAGATCAATAATGATTAGTTATATAAAACATCCTGTTTACAATGGGATTAAGTTAAATAGGGTTATTTATATCAAATTTATGAACTATTTAGCTCTGTATTTAAGTATTCTGTATTTAGTTACTGTATTTAAGCTGGAACGCAGAACCAAAAGATATTAGTGTCTCTCTATTACATTAATCTTTCTCTCTATTACATTAATCTTCTAATCTATTTCTCAGAAATAGTCTAAAAGCTGTGTCAGCACTACAGCACTCAATTTTTCAAACTTCATGGCTTCTAAATAAGTGGTTATCTTGAAGGCCTACACAAGTGCATTTTCGAACACTGGACTCTAAACTTTTTACATAACTTGGTATATTCTTCTTAACACCTTCAACTGAGCTTTTATATGTGTATGCAGTACATCATTTTAAAAATATGTTGAGTGGTATTTTTTTTTCAATTATGTGTTAGTTTTGAATCTTAGTGACCACACAGGTAGATGTCTATGGAGATTCTCAAGTCATGCAGGTCATAGTTGAAAGAAAGCACCTTTGGGCCATACAAGTAGACTCTTTCCAAGAAGATGTGGCCGCATCAGTGCTGTAATCAACTGAATTAACCCTAGTTGTCTTCTTCCCCTCTGTTTTCCCACTATTTTCAGCATTATAGACTGTTTTTGACTGTGAGTTATTGATATAATGTCTTTACAGTAATTTGAGCCTGGACACTAATTTCTCAAATAATAATTCTCAATTGATTTCTTCTATCAATTATTTTTTTTCTTTTATATCCAAAATACCTAATTTTTTTTCTGAGAGCTAAGATTCCTAGAAATTAGGCAGTTCCTAATTGGATTGCAAAAACCCAAACAACCACTAGATGGGAGCAAAAAGTTAGTTTTTTCTCTATCTCTTTGCTTTCAGTGATAATCCAGATTTTTGCTGGCCAGATATGATATGGCTACATAGCATTTCAGATTATATTTAGTTGTAAATATTGGAGCTTGTGATAAAAGTATTTTGCTTTAAATTCTGATAAATGAGGCCAAGTTCCTGAAAAATAAGATGATTAAGATAGGAGGCAAACTTTGTTTTTATAGTAGTGTCCGTAATGCAGTTTGAAGTTAATATGTGTTTAATTTTTCAAACACATATTATGAGGAAGTTAGCTTACTCATGCATGTTTTTCAAAAGTTAACAATGGAAACAAGGGCACCAGATTTGTCCATATAATTGGTTGATGATGCTATTATCTACACTGACCATCAAAAACGTCAGGCAAGAATAGGTCACAGCTCTCCTTGGAAGCATCACAAAGTAAATCTAGGGCTTTCTGCATGCAATGTATATGTTTATTTATATTTATAAAACACACTAATATATCTGTTTTGATGTCTAATGTACCAACTAAACAATGGCAGAAATATCTATCTAAATTTGTGTAGCAGGGAAAGAAACAAGTTACGTAAATATTTTTACCAGGTGTAAAAGAAAGACAAGGATTGCATTCTGCATTCTAACTACTGCGCCACTATGGCTCTTGAGTTACAGTGCCATATTGAGAATATGGACTAAATATAAATCTGGATTGTGTCCAAATAATACCTTTGTGGCTCTCAGCACAAGAAGCATTTTATAGAAGACAAATGATAAGTAAGCATAAACGATTAACTAACTCTGATATACCAGAATACTGCCAGAAGAATGTAAAATCAAGAGAAGAGTTAGCAGCAGGATACACATTTTCTTATGTACTGTTATTAGAAAAGTTTGAAGTAGATAAAATAATTTTTGATATTGAACTACCGGTATATAAGATTGAATCTGAAACATAATTGTGTACAGATGATGAATGTGTTGACAAAATGTATCAATTTTTATTGAAATTTGAAACAGAACAACAAGTATGAAAATGAAAATATATTTTTTTCTTATACAAATGAAATAGTGAGAAAATACATGATTGAAAAAACTGAAATATATTGTTATATTTTAAAAAAATATTTTTTATAAAATTATATGTTGCTGGTATATATATATATATCACTGAAAAATTGTGTAGATATATATATGGCACAAATTTATGCTGGAAACGTAATCAACAAGGGGATATTTTATCATGGTGACTGGAAGCACAAAAATGTCAAATATAGATGATTTTAAAGACTGATCAATAAACAGTTGTAATAAAATCATGGAACTTTTTATATATAACTGCAGTGAAATTATTATATGGTATGCACAAAAGTGAAAAGATTCCATTTTAGATATAATATAGGAATGGATGATAGTCAGATTTAGCTTTCTAAATATATTTAGAAAATATATTGCCTGAGCTTAAAACTGAGTGCAAACCTTATTGATTTTTTTACATGAAATAGGAAAAAAATGGAAGTATAATATATAGTTCTAATGATGAAAAGAAATAATATAGAAAAATATAAGTAATGGTATAACCAGAGAGCAAAAGGTTAATGTACATTTGTACTTATAACTGTTGTAAAATAATAACTTATTTAGATTTTCTTTCTCTTTTTTCTGTCCTTTTGGCTTCGTCTTTTTCATATTCTTTTGTTTTGTTCCCTTTTCCTTATGTTAGTTCTTGTTATGGTAATTTTAGTTTTTGTCTTATTTCTGTATACCATGTGTGTGTGTATACATATACATACACACATACATGTGCTATTGTTATATTTTTCTGTCCTATATATACTGTGTTTGAAATAATTACTTGCAAATTATAGTTAAACATTCAACAAACTATAGTACGATTAAAACAGGTGAAAACTGAAATGTTGTTCCTGTGTCCATAAAGATCTGCTTAAGAATGCAGGTTATAATTACAGTACCATTACATTAACTTTTAAAAGTGCTAACTAAAATGCACTTTCCTCTATTTGCTTTCTGAACCTGGTACTCTCCAAATATATTGTGACTGTCAACTGAGAGACATCTGGAGATCCACAGGTTGTTTTATTGTTTTATTATTAGATCCACTGGTTGTTTTATTTAGATACCGTCATACTAAAAAATAAATTCTCAGTAATTTATATCAAAAACATAAATTCTAAAAACAGAACCAAAGTACCAATCTACCATTATGCAATAGGTGCTAGGGTGACTGATTTATTTCCTAAATACCCTTTGGAAATTTTGGACATTTTAGACAATATCCAAGGAAGATCTATATTAAACAAGAAATTTAAAAACTTCACCAAACAGCTTTTGCTATATGATGGCAAATATAAATATTTATTACCCTATGTCTTGGATTGCTATGGAATTCATTGGGAAATCAGCTATAAACTGAAAGACCCTCCCTTTAAAGACAGAAATGTACAATAACCATTAAATCCAGAGTTCTCCTTGTTACCTTCCAGATATGTTGAATTATAATCCACTAAAAATATTCTAATGCTGTAAACACTAAGAGAATCTGTCAGTGAAGCTCATATCAGATTCCCAAATATTGCCATCTATTCCTTATCGAATGAAATGTTTATCAATATATTTTCATCCTACTTTTCTATACATAGGGTTCTCGGAACAACTACCAATCAAACCAAAACAATAAAATGAAATTAAATATGGTTTTAAAAAAAGCAGTTAAAAACCAGATAATTCAGATTAAAAAGAATCAGGTGAGGAGGAAATCTTGACTCCAGAAAGTGAAAAAACGGCCGTTCAGTATATTCTAGACAGCTTGGCATAGAAACTCTATGAACATTTGTCATTGGTATGGTTTTGTATAAATGAAATAACAGAACAAGATAAAGTGTACCCACTCATCACTACATATATCAAGTTCTGTTCCATGCACTCACGGTAATCTTACTTTGCAACAGTTGCATTAATACTTATATCCATAAAAAGGTAATATCCAAGACTCCATCCTCAGAGCCAGAAACCTTGTATAAATAAAGTAATGTAGAAGATAATCAAAGAAATGAGTGATCTTTGAAGATGGTTTGACAAATCATGGGATAGTCAAAATCCATCATCGGTACAGGCAGCAAGAGACAATTCAGACATTGCATTTTCACTACACAGTTCCATAGGTCTTCTGTGAAGAAAAGCATGAACTGTATTCACATGATAGAACATGTGAAGAATGTCTCAAGCATAAAGTTTGTCAATGCAGCGTGTTTTATGAAACCATAATAATAAAACAGAAAAAAAACAGCATGAGTAAATCATTTTTGAAGTTCTATTATAATAGATAAGATAAACCATGATTCTGTAATCAACAACTCATGGCTTGTAAGCTTCACTTCACACACTGTCTAGCACAGGTTTTTCAAACTGTGTTCTAGAGAATCCTAAGGGTCTACTAGAGGGAGGGAGGGGGCAGAAAGAAAGAAGGAAGGAAGAAGGAAGGAAGGAAGAAGGAAGGAAATCACTTTAACACAACCAGTTTTCTACCATTAAAACACTGCTATATGACTGGGGGGTGTTTCTGGGGTG
>JAEANM010003481.1:0-22329 GCA_017656035.1 Myanophis thanlyinensis
AATAAAATTAAAATTAAAAAATTAAATTAATCAGAGAACATCAAGAGAACATGGAACAAAAAGTGTTTGACTATTTTTGTCCTGGCTCCTCTACATTAGATAAAAATTAAATGATTATATTTATCCAAGAGTATTTTAAAATTTGAAAAGTAATGAGAGAAATGTGGTTGGTTGTTCTTGAAGTCAGAAAATAGGAAGAACTGAGATTCAGAGGTGATTTTGTCCTCCCAGTCTTCCTCATATGTTAAAATATTGATGGCAAAAATTAGACGAGTTCTACAGTCCTAGAACAAAAGACCATACAGTCCTGTCCTTAACTCGTGCACAGCTAATGGTGTCTTTGGAATGAGCTTTCATGCTACATGAGAGAATATGATGCCAAGATTTAACAGAACGCATACAATACCAGATTTAAAAAATGGTAGTTAAATGCCACAACATTTTTACCTAGTATCAATAAAGAGAATTTGCATAAAAGTTGCAGTGTGTGTGTGTGTTGAGCGGGCGGCGTTTCCTACTTCTCCCCCTTCCTCCGCTGGCTTCAAAACTGCGCTGAGATATCAACGAAATTAACAAACTTGTTATTACATTCCCGGATGTGTCAATTGACAAAGTCAACGCCATTGATTTCATTGGGATTTACACAGAGATAATATGAAGGTTTATTTCAAAAGTTGACTAAAGATACATTAAATGCTGCTTTGTAATGAATGGAATTAACGAAGCCCAACAGGAAAATCTCACTCTTAATTTCACTAGACTGAATACTCATATTGTAACCAGCAGCATAAATCTGATTCATTTTAATTAATCTGGGCTTTGCTCTATGATTATCTCCAATAGTAGTAACAGTTTGCACGTATATATGCACTCCATATTAAATTCCCTAGTAATCTAGCTCTCCGAAATAAAGTAAACTCTTGGATAATAGTAGGAAAACCCTGAAAATGAATTCAAGTCTCCACAGAGCTTTCAATTTACTGGCCATTGCATTTATTTTTCAGGGCAGCTGAAAGGATCTGTTTTCTCTATAATTTTTTCTATAACGACATTGTTGAGCCAATATTAATAATGAATTTCACACATAATTAAATAGCTTTTCAACAGCATTTGCATTCGGTACCCTCCTGAGTGTTAGGACTTCAATGTTTCTTTCTTTTTTGGCAGGGGGAGAGAGATAATTGGAAAATAAGAAAGATATTCAAAGGACACCCAGATGTAGAGAATGACCATCCAAAGTAGATTTCTCTTAAATATGGAGGAAGGTATAAAAAAAGAAAAGCACAGGTAGACTAAAAAGAAATAGTGGAAAATGTTCACCAGTCTTTCACTTTTGTGATTTAAAAAATGAGCATTTTGCAAACCTTGATTCAGAACTCAAAAAAAAGGTGTAAAACATTTAGGGAATATAAATAAATGAAAGACTGGAGGTGACTTGGTGCCTATTGGTCAGAATGTAACAATACGATGCATATTTCTGACAATTCTTGTTGTTTTTCCACAACTACATATAGGCTATCTGAAATTTGTGAAATAGTGGAGAATCCCCCTCCCCGCTGGTTCCTATGTGATAATGAAAACACTGAGTTGAAACTGGTGAGATTAATTTATTTCTCTCTTTTTAAGTCACTTTTCTAGATATAATTTTAACATATCAATATTGTGCTAAAGGCTTTTAGTGGGAAAATATTTAATATGAATACCGAGATGAAAACCAGATATTAGATTTGTTTCTTGGACGAGAAGGTTGATATAAATAGGTATAATAATTATTATTGTTACTATTCCACAAGCAAAATTGGATATTCAATCCAGCAGCAAAAGAAAATAAAACCAGGATTTTTTTAAAAAAGGTGTGTTTTTAATTGACTGACTGATAATAGCTGTATATATCAATATACTTTATTTATTCAAATATACAAAAAAGATATTTTGAAAATTAAATTATCTTGAATATAATGTTATATACAATTGTAAGCATGTTTTGCTTTCCTTGTTTGTGCCTGGAGCTTGTCTTAATTTTTTCCCCAATTACTGCAAAATGTGGTGTTGCAGAGAAATATTAAATAGATCTATGATATTGTTTGTAATTATTTCTGAATGTCTACTTACTTGTAACATGTGGGAAAAATATCAAAAGTACCATTTTTACATATATTGTGTATTCTCAAAACTATTTTAAAATAAATCAGCTTTTTTATCAGGTTATACTTTATAGAAAATGTTTTTTTTAACTTGTTTTGAAGTCAATTTTGAAACAAACACTTGATCCCATTTGTAAGAGAGAAAGATATAAGATAAAAAGTGATTTTATTGAACCTATCACACAAAGCTCCTTTATCCCACTTCAAATTTCTCATAATCCTTAGAATTTACCCAAAGTAGATGAGCTTTGGCCATTAAAGACACACAACCATATTTTAAAACTAAAATTATACAGTATACAGTAACCAGAAGTGTACAGTACTCCTTTGTGCTGGAATGTACTAAGTTATGCTGTGTTATCTTTTCTTGTTTTTTTAAAATCCCTTTAGAAGTGAACATTCCTTATTTTGTGGATACTCCCAATGGGGAAACCAATTCAAGAGAGAGGAACGCTGTATTAGACATGATCCTATTATGAAATATGTGAATGCTTCTTCCTTCATCCCTAGAAGGTCTGATACAATACGGAGAAGCAGATTCTTGAAAGATTTGGAAAGTGCCCATAATGTTCACTATTCTCTATTAGTGGGGGATAAAATCTCATTAGCCTGAGCTGAAACATTTTCTATTGAGATCCATCCTTTGCTAAGCCGCAATGTTCCAACTATATAAACATGTTTCCAACTATAACCCTAAGTGAGCAGGTCATTCACTGGAATGTGAAGAATATCTGGCCAAGAGTTTTGTGAACTGTTGCTGTACAACCACGCAAGGGAGAATTGTCCTCACACTCAGTTGCTTTAGCTACATATCCTTGGGGACTCTGATAAATGACAGGTTTGCTCCCATTGTGTCTAGGGACATTTAGGGCTTGACAGGAGAAGCAATGTATGAGTAGCTCTCTCAAGATACTTCAACTGAAATTGCTCCAGTTCCATTCTCTTGGGGGGGGGGGAATCCTATTGCCTACAAGAATGATTGACAACCAGAGAGAAAATTCATAGGGGTAGATGGCTTTAATCTTTAAATTAAATTAAAATACTTTTAGAGCCACCTTCCAAAATCTGTTACCTTCCAAACATGCGGGAAGCAATTACTGTACAGTTCTTCAAATTCCCTGTAGTTGCGATTCATATAGACCAATATATTTGTCAAGGTATGGTAGTTTAGAGCAATTACCAGAGAGCTTAGAATAATGAAGAAGAGGATTTGAGAACAAAGAACTTAAATCTAAAGGAGCAAGGAATCCTAGACTTTGAACTGAGATAGACCTACATTGGAAAAGCATTATAAGAAATATATGGGTGTTGCTTTCTTTTTCTTTCTCTCTTATTGTCCCTGACCCAAATGGGTTTGTAGAATGTGGCCAGTATTATTAGATAATTAGATGGAGTTCATTTCTAAAAGGTAATGCATACCATACAAATAAAGTTGCATAGTTCTCAATACTTATGATTGTTTACTGTATTCAAATGCTATCTTCTTTTGTTACTGAGATATGAGATGCCTGAACAACTTCTGATATTTTCATCCCTTGAGCAACCTGTAGCCTCAATAACAAACCTCTTCAATCTACAATACAAGTATTTTTGCAACAGTCAAACTGGGTCGGCCCTGGTAGAGGAAGTTTATCTTCCAAGCTTTCAGACTTATGCTGGAGCTCATTTTATGGAACTTCTCTCTACCAAAATATGTGGGGTTTTTTTTTAAACAAGTATTTTTGAACTGGAGAGAGCCTGTTTGAAGCAACATCCTGATTTCAGGATAGAAGTGGCTTCTGCTCTAGAGTACACACACACATTTACAGAAAATATTATTGGTGCACATTGTTTCATGAAGGGTGGTATAATGTGGTTTAATGTAGACCAACCAAGAAGACCCATCTTTTGATGCACACAACCTTGGAAGTTTGTGGGATATCACTAGGTCAGTTACTTTCAACTCAATCAGCTCATAAAGTTACTGCTGTGGGAATGGCACTAGAGAAGGAAGAACTCTATACCATGTTGAGTTCCAGGAGAAAAAGCAAAATATAAATCTGATGACTGAATGAACAATTATAAAGTACCACCAAAATGCAGGAAGCTCATGAATGGAATAACTTCTTAGTGGGCTTCTTGCTATTTAAATTCAGGCTTCCAGTTAACCCAATATTATTATTTAATGAATATATACCTTATGAGCAAAAGAAGTCGATTAAGAATTACTGACTTGATGTAGTCATAACTAAAACTGCTTTGGAACAATATTACCATGTCAATCAATTTCTGTTCTAGGACATTTGTAGGAAGCCCATAAATATAATAAAATCAGTGGAATTATTTTCCAGTGCCTAGTTTTAGGATTGAAAAAGATGTTAACTATATGAGGATTTTGAAGTGGGACATTTAGATCTTACAGCAATCACAATTTGTATGTCAGATGCATGCTATCTTTGCTGAAACTATCTTAAAAATTAACAGGATGGCTCCCTTCACCCAAGATACTAAGAGTTCCTGTAAAATTCAGAACCATAAGCCACCACACTAATTTAGCATAGCCTAAGGGAGTTGTGTGGACCCAACTTTGCAGATGCTATTTCTCATGTGTATTGGTAAGATTAGTAATTCCACTTATTTTAATGGGAGTTAATTCTGAGCAGACTTTTCCTGGGTTAGATTCCCAGCCCGAAGCTCCAAACAATCTCACAAGGAGTTAGTGCTACTCTGATAAACAGGGATTTTAAAACTCGGTGTGACCTGGGTTTGATATAATGGCTTGCAGCAGGCCACCTTATTTCTGTTTAAAATAAATAAGGGAGTGAATGTTTCATCAGGGCCGTTCCTTAAGCGGCACGTCCCGTTCCTGTGAGGACGGAGGGCGATTAAACAGATGACAGGAAGTACCGTGGAATCTCCATCCAGCATGACAAAGAACAACCACGAAGCAAGCAAGCAAGCAGCTCCCCCGCCGGGATTCTTGAACGGCTATAAACACACTGAAGCCACTCTGCAGCACCAGATCTACCCTTGGCACCGAATCGTGCTCTACCGAGCGTTTAGATGGAGATCGTTTCTGAAAGAGATTACCATCGCAAAGGGAGGATCCGTTTAACAAGTTTGTTATGGAACACTTTGGAGAGCTGAACAAGGCCCAACTCAGTCTTGTCAAAACACAGGGAGGATTTGTATCTCTGTTGACGCAGACAGCTTCACCCTCCGCGAGTTGATTGCTAACTCTTGCCTACAATGGGGTTGCGCGCAGGCTCAGCATTGCGGCCTTCCCTGGCCACCCGCTCTCCATTCTGGCGATGACGTTTAGCGCCGCGGATTTCTCTGCCTTTAACCCGTTTCACGGTTGCAGAATTGCAAGGCCGCCTCTAAAATACAACCAGGCAAATTGTATATCTCGCTGTCCCATCCACCACCCTACCTTACAGAACTGGCTGCTTAAGACATCTGAGTTTGTTTATACTACAAAACACTGTATAAGTTCAGTATTAATATAGCTCAAGATCTAAAATGGGGAGGATGGAGGTGCATATGCACAAGATCGTTTATTCTGCCTGCCTAGTTCAGGAATAGTTGCCCCCTCCACTCCTTTTTCAAGAACTCTTAGAGTTTTGCTGTAGGACATGGGAGCGAGAAAAACAAGGTTCAAACCTTTCCCCAGCTTGTAAACCCCTGGGTGACTCTGGGGAAGCCATTCTGCTTCAGCTCAGCCTCTGTGACAAGGCTGCTGGGCTGGGTGTAAAAATGAAGGGAGAACCCCATAGGAACAAGCAAGAATTCCTGAAATAAAGGGCGAATATAAATCTAATAAAGGAGTAACTTTTTTGGGTGTGTGTGTGTGTTCCATTGAGTCTGTAGTCCTTATCAATATAGTTATGTGAGTGATATCAAATTGCTAACTAATCTTTTTGGCTTCCATTGACTCTGATAATCATTTCGTCATTATCAATATATTTATGTGGAATATTATGTATGTGGTATCAAAATGTCAATTAATCTCAGTTTATGAGGGTAATGGGGCAGGATTGATAAGGAAAGAAAACCCTGGGTTCTGGTTTTGGATTTTCAACAAGCAAAGGTTTCACTTTGCTGACACATTGTGTTCTGGCTTTAATAAAACACTTTTGGAAAACATCTTCTCTCAACAGAGGCAGGCCAATCCAAAACATTTCATTGTGATATATTGTATTGTTATTGTAAGGCAGCTTGTATATGATCTTTACAAAGAAAGGTGGGTTATGAATATCTAAGTAAATGAATAATCTATCAATTGTAACCTAAAGCAGGACATTTCAGTGGTTCCAACTCCAGTAATAAATGTAACTATTAATTAAACAAATTTCACACAGGCATGTACATGAGCAGAGCTTCAAGTATTGTTTATGGCCACCAGCTTGACTTTTTTGTCCATACCCTCCCCTCTCCCAAAATGGACAAACTTTTTGAGCTGGAGAACCAGGCTAATTGTTCTCCAGGCTCCAGGTTCTTCTTCCTTCCCTTGTCTGACTCGGATTAGAAAACACCTTGTGGGTTAGAGAGAATGGAAGCACTTGCTCCAAAGCCAGTTGCATAGGAAAAGAAAGGCAGAACAGAGGTATTTAGTGAAGGATTTCTTGAGGTCCTATCATGGAAGAGTCCCTGCTCATTTATGGCTAGAAGAGAACAAAATGCTTCTTGCTATGAACAGTCAAAATGGCCAAGTCTACATTACCAAATATCTTTATGCCATTTTCTTAAACTCTCAAGCTAAAGCCACATAAAAGATCAGTTCAGGAAAAAGGTCCTGATCTGGAATGTTGCTGGAATTTGGGGATCCTTTTATTGGTGAACACTGTCTTGAACTTTTCTCTGCATGTGCAACACCATCTTTTCTTGCCTCCTCTTAACTAGAATATGAAAGCTGAAGTAGAGTTGAAAGTATCCAATGACTGTCAAATATATTTTCCTCCTTCTTTTGGGAGTTGCAAGCCTGTCTCAACTTAATAGAAAAAGTCCTGCCTTTAGCAAATTCATCAGGAATGGACGGAATTAGATAAAAGATCCTAAAGCTGAAAGTTGTAAGGTACTTTATTATTTAAATCAAAGTTTCTTTAGGAACTTTCTGTTCACCATATTTCTAATAGCTTTATTCAATAGAAATGGTTCTAAGAGTTGACTTCAGGGCAAAAATTTCATGCAGTTTTATAAGATAATCAATTTTATATGAGGGTTTAATTTAAAAAAAAAACTGAGCTCAGAGATAAATGCAGCTCATCAAGTCATAGCACAGATGTACAAAGTTCCCAAAAAATATGCCAAGAACCAAACTTTGAAGCAAAAAATACAGAAATCCAGCAAATATATTTGTGTTTATTCTAACCCAATGTGTTTCATTACATACATATCTCTCCTGTGATCTGTCTTCTTAAAGTTAATTAGTTTCAAAGGAAAGTCATTTACAGATAATTCATATCTTTAGTTTTCAGACCAAGACACTGTAATTTCAGTGAAGAGACCTATGTGTCATAGTTTCAGTATTTTTTGTAGTTCACAAAAAATAAATTCAATTTAGATGTCGTGGAAATATGGCTTTCTATACTTATCAGTCAGTCAGTCTCCTTCCCTCCCTCCCTCTCTTTTTCTCTTTCTCTTTGAATGACATGGAGTGTAAGTACCAATTTGGGGAAATTATTACCTCTGCTGTCAGGAAAACTCAATGGAAAGAGGTAGTCAGAGTTAGGTTAAAGAGTATAAGAAGAGTCTGTTTGCCCTGTTGCCTTGTCAGCCTCTGTTTGTGTTGCATGTTAAGCCTTGGTCCATTAACTGGCTCATCCAGAAAGATTCAGAAATAAGGAACAGAGTGGAATAAAAATGTATTTGAAGACATGGACCAGGAAAAAGAATCATTCTTCAGTTTAAGAGCCAAACAGGTAAGATAGTGGGGAAAGAAAGCAATACAATAGAATTGAACCAACCCCAGACAAAGAATAAAGAATGGACATTTACATTACTTTACATTCATAATTATGGAAGAAAGCTAGCACCCTTGATGTAAGAAGAAGAAAAATATAGATGTCCAAGTAGTTCTGATTTAAGATTTCAAATACTATTTTTTCAGTTTCACATAACAACTATAAGAAGAGGGGAGCAATGCTTCCTGCTAAACTGCCATCAAATCCATTGATTGCAATGAAATTATTTTTTGCTTGCCCTGTTGGTGTTTGCATACTAGAAGTAATGTTAATTCATATCATATGTATTTGAATAAATTCTTGTTAGTCATTTTATGCTGATTATGTAGGAGGCAGCAAAAGTTTATGATATTTTATATTATTCTAACAGCAAATTATTATTTGATGAACTGAGACTCAGGGACTTTAATTCTTAAATGTTTCTCAAAACATTCCAAAAATGTTTCCTGTTCAGATGGGTAGGGTTGGTTACCGTTCTTATTCTTCATTATCTGTGTAAATCAGACGTTTAGTCTGGATTCCTTGACTTGAAAAGTAAGTAAAATCTTCTTAAACTCTTTTCAGTCAAATTCCACTCCTGATGAATACATGAGTCTATCCACATTTTTTTCCCTAGTAACTATACTTATGTGGTTGCTTTCTTTTGGACTCCCTAATCTATTTTACAGTGCTAGTATTATCTGATTTAGTAATAACCAGATCAAGCTTGCTTAGGAGAGACAGATTATATCAGCTGAGTGTATCAATTATTCAGGCCTGGTCAGCTATCCATAAGGCAGAATGAGGCAACTGCATATCTTCAGTGTTATGAACGGCTACTATGCTAAATGTTGAACTGACACTGAGAAGACCCAGATTCAAATCCACTCTCAGCCACAGATGGTGGGTCACTAAGTATCTATGAGCCCTTCCCTTTTCCTCAACCCACCTACTCACATTTCTGTAGTTTTAAGGAGAAATAGAAATGAGAACGTAGAATATAAATCCAAAAAATGAATGTGGCGTTCATTTTGTGTTTCCAGGGATAGTCTTTATGAAATGTTTAGATCATGTACCAAAATAACTTTGCCAGCCAATATTGCATACAATATTATTATGGCACAATATCAGGATATATTAGAAAATGCATTTCTAGAATTGAACTTCTTCTGTGGGCATGCCATCAAGAGAGGGCGGTAGCAGGTCTAAACAGGCCTTCTATGGAATCCTTTGTGCCCAGGTTACAAATGGCCATAAATCTAGCTGGTATTTCATAAGCAAATGTTACCTGATCTATTCCAGAATGCAATCAGCCAGATAATATTAGTTTTAAACCGCTTATGATATTTATTAATAGATTTGGGGTGATATCATTTTAGATGTTTAGACTGATTTTTAATTTTGTGTCAGCTATCCAGAGTCAGTCAGGGTTTGGATTAGTTATAAATATTTCAAAAATCAATGAATAAATAATACCATGCATGTCTTGATTTCTTTGTGCACTTGAGATGTGTGCATACTTATTGTTCATGTGCTTTCCTACTCTATCCAAGAAGTTAGATTCTGTTGTTATTATGTATCTAAATCAAATTACATATTCCAATAATTTGGTTATTCTTCCATCTTTCAAAATCTTTTTAAAATGGACTTTTTAATTTGTTTTTATTTATTTAGAGCAGCATCAGAGAGTAAATGGCAGAAGCCATATTTGAAACTAGTTGGAAGGATGGTGGAGAGGTGAGGATTTATGTGTAGATAATAAACACTGATGTTGACATCTTTTTTATTCCATATCTATAGCTGTAGTCCTTTCCTTTAGGTATTCAATAATTGATATTTGGGGGAAAAAAGGAATTTATTCAGTCTGATCCACAAACCCTCCTTTAGAGTCTTAGTGCAAGAAAATATATTGGATGGGAAACTATATTAATACAATAAAATTAATATTTGCCAATTTCTGAAAAATGGTTACCTTCAGGACTCCAGCATTCCCATTCCCCAAATATAGTAACTGGGATGAAGGCTGTTTCAGAAAGGACTGAATACAGAGAATGCTGCTTTTGATAAAATAGTTGAAAATTACTATCAGTTCCATTAAAGGAGAACATTTGTAACTCAGGGTTAAAATGAAGGGACCTTGGTGTTCTCTGAGCTTGGTTGTCTTCTTGCAAATGTTTCTCAAAATAGGTATCATTATAGATGCACTAGTTTGCACCAGTTGGTAGTAGTACACTAGTTTGAGTAATGAAATGACTGCAAGAAAGGAACCAAGGTCAGAAAGCATCAACTACCTTCACTTCTTTCACTGAGCCTACAGGATTTCTGCTTCATATGAATCATTAAACAAAGCAACTAGAAAACTGAAAGGTCAGAATAAACAGCACAATTTTATCAAACATTCATAGTTGATAAATTGATTATTACACAACCTTGTCCATTTTGAGTTTGAAATAAACTCAACTCTGTTCCTCAGAGATAAGTCATTAGGAAAGAGCCATAATGTTCAACTTGTTCTTTAATTTTAGTTTCCAATATATTCAGAGAGCAGGCAAATGGAAAATAATTAAACATTTCCAATGCAATCACATTTATAAGTCTACTGTTTTGATTACCAAATACAAAAGCAAAATAAACATTTATTTCTTAGTCTTTTCATACAAATGAAATTTAGCCAGGGACATGTTTGTTGGTTTTAATTGCGTATAATAATTAATGTTATTTATAACCCCAATCCCATTCACAAATGACTTTGGCTAGTACATAACAGCTTGGGAACAACAATTATAACAGCAAGAATATAAACTCAAAACCTTCCATGCCAAATAATTAAGAGACAAAACATTAAAATAAATAAGGTGCCTCCAAGTTGGATGGATTCAATTACAGTGGGGATGGATGCCCTTTAGGAAGATCCATATTAGGAACAGATTGTTAGGGGGAAAATCTATCTATGTGGGTCACTAGGAATTGTTGCAACATGGTGGCACATAATCTATATCAATCAATCATTTATGATACATTCAATCAGAGGGGGCAGAGGGTCTTGAAACAACACAAATTTCAGTTACTTATGAAATGCTGGAAATTTAGGGTCTGCCTCTATCCTTATAGAATGGATTTTCTGGAACATGGAAGCTATATAAAGAAGGTCTGTCCCCTTGTTCACCTCAAATGCTTCTTACAGATGGGAAATTCTCTACAGGTTCTAAATCACTGTACCTGATGGGCAGAGTCACTTCTGGCAAGATATTGCCAGATAAATCTTGATACTGCGGTGTAAATGGTTTTAAATTAATAACCAAGTCCTTTGTATTGTATCTCTATTTTTCTTATTGGCTTGTCATATTCCATCCTCACTTTTATTTTCCACTTTGCAAATGTTTTTGACATTTTTTAATCTCTATAATCCTTACCACAAATATTGAAACAGATCAATAACTTAAGGCTCATCTTCCCAAACACCATCTGAGGATCTTTGTGACTCTCTCTCTCTCTCTTTCTTTCTCCATATGTTTGCCAGATGATTAGGAGATTCTTTTTCACTAAATGTGAAAATGTTAATTTCATTAAATTATTCAATTAATCTAGTTTTCTCCAAATCCCCACCAGATATTGTGATAGTAGCCTAGTCATATTTTCTGGAGATTGCCAAGACTGCCTGAAACAAAAGTGGAAGGCACTTCTGGCTCAAGATAATTTCTGATGCTTTGTTAGTAATCACAAGTAATATAAGGTTACAGAGAAGTCTGTGTCTATATCTCATTCCTCCCGTAGACCCAAGATTCTTTGCACAATGAAAAAAATAAAAGAAAAGAAAACACATTTTGATCTTCAGACATCTGCACCTTTCTAATTTTATCATTTGATCTGTTACAATCCTGAGATTACTTCAAAGCTTAATTATGATCCATTGATGGTTTGCTTATCAGAATAATCCTGCTCATTTTTTTATTTCAAATTGTATAAATTGTTTTAAAGTATACATACGAATGTACTTACATACGAATGTAAAGTATACATATGAGATAACCCTTCTTTTGTCTTTAACAAATGAATGAACAAATAATTAATCACCATAACAACAAACTGTAAACATAAACAACAACAACAAATTGTAACATATCTTTGGGGAGGGTGATTTATGATTAATGTATTCATAATACACATAACTATAGTAGATTTTATAGGATGATGAACATAAACAAATGAGGTTAATGAGTACCTAGTTTACCATAATAAAGTGTTCTGTAATTTATGTAGTCTTCCACTTATTAAGCTTTTATGGCCCCCAAGACTCTGTTTGGTGTGATTAAAATATCAAAACTAGACCTCAGAAATCAAGGAGTTGTAATCCCAGTTTAGCACAAAGCCAGCTAGGTAATCTTGGGCCAGTCACTTTCTCTCAGCTCCAGGTAGGAGGCAATGGCAAACCACTTCTGAAAATCCTTGTCAAGAAATCTACAGAGACTTATGTCGGTAGTCCCCCAGAACCAGACCTGGAAAGAAAAACAAAACCTCTCCATCTACAGAATGGTCCCACTTTTTCTTTTAGTTTCTTGTTTTTTTTTAATACATACTTTGTTTTTAATTTATATATTTTTATGTTTTCTAGTTTTTCACAATTTTCATAACTTTTTATTTCTGCAGAGATGTATCCTCTATGCTTGTATTGACTGTACTCCACCTTCCTTATGTTAGTCCATGACCACAATAAAGTACATATGTTATGTTATGCTAAGTTGTGTTGTTATATTATATAGTGTTGTGTTTGTATTGTGTTATGTCAGTTATGAAGCACAGATTATGACTAATAATAAATGACTAATAAAGCCAAATAGAAATGCAAGAGTCAGAATTCCATCAGCCTTTAGGGTTTCTTCTCCTACTTCCTCTTTTATATGCATTTTGCTGAAATGTTTTCCTCAGCATCCAGAGCTTCCTGCTCAAAAACTAGTAGCTGTTAGAACAGGAGTTGTTTTCTTAGGTTGTGTTTGCTCTGGTCTATTAAAGTTCAGTACAATCAGAGAATGGCTGGGCGTTGGTGTGGTGCTGGTAAGAATACTGTGCCCTGGTGCTGTTCAAATGGGAGAAGGGGAGGGGTGGATAAAATTTAGTGGAAACGCTGCTCTTAACTCATTATGGAATCAGGGTGCAGAGAACTTCCAAAGACTTTCTGGAATGAGATGAGCACGCTCTTGCCAATAAGTGCATGGAATGAAAGGGAAACCAGGAAATCAGTTGGAGGCAGGGTAGATAAAAGGAGCGAGGGCTGTGAACCCCTACTCTCCCCCCTCCCATTATCTTCAGCTTCTTAGAGCTGCAGTTCCATGATGCTACCTCTAGATGTCTTCCCAGTTATGATACTGTACTTACTGTACTGACCTGGGTCTCTCTTAGTCCCAAAAGCTATAAAATCTTGCCATGAAATACCATTTCTCTTTTATTTTTGTAGAATGGTAATAAGCCCTTGTGTGTACACACACACACACACACACACACCAAACAGGATTTTTTTTGCTTTTCAAGCAAACAAGGAAAATAGTTTGTCCCTGTCATCTTTCTCTCTTTTTCCCCTTAACTGGAATATACTTTTATTATTATTATTACTTTGTGATTGTCTGAAAATGACATGGTGAAGCTGACTCCACAGGATGCATCACACTTCAAACAGCTGAAGTCAAGGACACCGGGTGATAAATGAGTTTACTTTGGAAGTTCTACTTTAGTACAATATTTGGTTCAAAGATCAACTTGCTTTCACTATTACCTTAAAGGTGCAACCATGAGCTTGCCAGACATGCCTTATTCAATGTACTATGTCTATTTTAGCTTCCTTAAAAGGAAAAGAATTTATAGGAAGAAACTTATTTCTAATTAAATCTATGAAAAAGGTTTACAAGCCGCATAAACACCTTTAGCCTTCTTTATAAAGAAAAGAATAGACTCAGACAGGTAGTTAACATCCTGGCACACAGGTCCTTTTTAATAAAATGATTCAGTGAGGACCTAGAAAAAAACATGAATGCTGCTTTCTATGATGTATAAATTAAGTACATCAAGAAGATTACATTCAGATGAATAACATCACATTAAACAATTTTAGATTACTTTTAATAGTGTAAAAAAGGAATATGTTTATGTTCATAATCTCTGAATGGTTCCTCACATATCACAATCCAGGCCATGGTCGGGTATATTTAAATATCTAGCCTTCTTTTGTAACAAGTTGCAACCAGCTTTGGTCGCCAGGATATAGAAAAGGTATTGAGATTCTAGAAAGAGTGCAGCAACATTTTAAAACCTAATTGCAACATAACTGACCATGAGTCTTTAAAAAAAATCACTGTGAATTGTTACATATTACAGTGGAGCTATTTCCTGATAAGCATAGAATTGCAATGCCATAGAATTTACATAATGTATATGGTCATGTCATGTATCATTTGATAAAAACCGCATCTATCTCGATCTTACTCTCCCCCAAGATTAAACGTAAATTTGTTTCTTTTCAACATGATTTATTTTTTAAATAAGCACACATATTCCACATGTTAGTACACTGTATGCAGTGGCTATAGTGTCTTTTTGAGATGTTTAGCTTTGGGTAGGTACTGGACATAATAGACAATAATAGACTTCTTGCTTCCAAATTATTTTCTTACGTTTTTAAGTTCCTAGGGAACCTTTTTAAAGAAAACTGACTAATGGAGGCAGCACAGCAAAACGTGACTAAAGGCAGCTCTTAAATGCTTCATATTTACTTTATAGAAGTTTTTTTTTTTTTTTGACTGGTACAGGAGGTGCCGGGGAGTGAATACTGTGTGGCTGTAAAAGCTCCAGGGACTTTACCATACCACCTGAAAATACTGTAATGTTTTCCCTTGATCTAGAAAAACGATTCTTGCGGTAAAAAGTAAGGTTTTGCTACTTTGCCACAGAAGAAGAAAAGTAGAATATGTTGCACAATTCTTTTTCAGTTAAATTCGGAGTAAGACCTATTCTGCCTTTCTACCGTTTTTCTAAAGTAAGTTGAAAACTCCGATTTTTACACACCCGCTAAATCCCATTGACTGGAAAGGAGAATTTGGAAGGAATCCTCCGGGTGCTTTATTGACATCACTTAGACTTAACATCTGGAACGTCTTACAAAAATATAATACTATTATTAACCCTACTATCTGTAGCATATCTTGAGAACTCCGTATATAGTTAGGAAAAGAAAGACTCTGAACCATTTAGTTTTATACTTCCTTCATATCACAGAATTCAGCAAATAGATTAGAATGTAATTGGTAATTCGTTTAAAGATAAAATATTTATATTTCTTTTGTTAAAGATTTAAAGAAATAAAAAAAACGTTTTTCAATTAAAATAAAAGCACTATAGGGTAAATAAGTAATTACATAAAGTCGAATAAAAGGATCCCTACCGATCAGAAACCATTAGGACACTAGGCATATTCCTTATACTTCTGCTGGGCTCTTAATGCCACCTTCCTGTCTTTTGAGTGCCAATTTTACAGCTTGGGGAAGGGTCAGCGATAGAAATAATGGCCGTGTGTTAAAATGACGGTGGTTTCAATTCCTATTTAACTCAGCGTTAAATTAGTAGGTTGCCGGCCGAAATGTAATGTCTTTTTTCCTCTGCTATGGGCTTTCTAAAAACGAAACACTGACCTGCGGGCGTCCCATCAATCTGTCGTTTGCAATTTAAACGTTTGAGAAGGCTAGTTATTTGAGAGAGACACTTCCGCGGGGTGGGGAGAGATCTGGCAAGAATTAAGTCAGGAACGAAGGGCTGCGTGTACTAGTTGGTGTTCTTACACCTTTAGAAGCCACTATTCCGTCACTCTGGAGTTGGTCAATGGGAAAGTAATTCAGCACATTCGTTTTTATCGAGCGATGGTTAATTCTAATTATTTAGATAGAGTTCAGGTTTCTGCCATCTTTCTCAGCTTTTGATTCAGGAAGATAAGAAGATAGGGAAGGAGAAATGATTGACAGACTTGAGTATCCACATAATGTAGTAGAATTCGTGAGGCAGGAAAAGACTTTATGTTCATCTGCGAGACAGATTAGGTGACTTAGAGAAATGTGTGCTCCAATTTGGAAATGGCATGAACCGAAACTCTACCTAATGCTACCGAAAATGCTGCTCTTCTTTATCCGCAGGAACAGTTTATAAACTTAGCTGAGAGATAGGTTCATAACTAAAGCAACTTGATGGTGGGAGATTAAGGGATTGAGCAAAGATTTCAAATATTTAATTTTTGTTAGAGGAAGGTATATTTTATGAAACAACCTGAAATGTATTAATAGGGGAGCCAATTATCTCCCTTTCCTCTGACCTTCTTCATGAGGGTGCTAAATTAGAGGGGGAAGTAAACAGCCAGGCTACAACAATTAATCTAAATTAGGCTTATTAAATACCAAGGAATGTTGGTGTTCCAGAGTAAGTATGTATATGTGTATGCATATGCTCATACACATATACACACACTATGATACTTATACATATTCTGTATGCACATTTAAGTACAGACCTGGACAAAGCTGTGCAATTTGAAGTCCTCTAGTTTATATACTGGAAGGACTCATCAGACCTTGCAAGACCTGTTATGACTATATATCAAAGAGGAGTGTGTGGCAAAGACCATCTTTGGAAAGGTTCTGGAACTTTAATTAGCAAATTGGGTGTCTTGAGACTTTCCAGGGTTGTAGGGATTTTTTGTGCCTTAAAACTTCCAGCGCTTCTAACCCCCCCCCCCCCCAATTCTTTGGCCTCACACAGTTTAAGAGATGCTGGGAGACTATGTATCTTCATCCTCCCACCCATATCTCCTTTTATACCTTTGGCTTAGCCTTTGAACTAGGACCAAGGAAAATCTTTGCTCAGCTAAGAGGTTTAAGAGGTGACTTGCTATATTTCTCAGCTCCTCTCCTCACAAGATTGTTGTCATTGGGATAAATACATGGCATTGGAGCATCTGGAGGAAAGATCTAAGGTTGAAGAATTATAGTAATCATAATAAATATCCTGTTTGGAAGACCTAAGGATAAAAGATCCTAGGCCAGCCTTCCCAAACTTGGTGCTCTACACCTGCATTGGACTGCAATTACTATAGATGTGAAAGCCTCTGCCTGGTATTCATCTCTTCCAAATAGGGACACACACACACACACACACACACACGGCAGGGCCATCCTAAGCAGGTTTCTTTCAAAAGTGAATTCAATGAATTTGGTGCAAGCTCCTAACTGCATTCTATTGATCTCACCAATACTTTTACAGCCCTATGAATAAGAAGGATCTACCATGATATAATTTTAGATCTTCTTTAATATGGGGATGGCCTCCTCTGCCTCTGCTATTTTTCTATGTGAGTAAAGTGTAAGAGCAATACTGCAAATAGGACATTTTGACATAGGTCAACAATCAAATCATCATTTCCCATAAGCAAAAGAGAACTGTATGTCCTTCTACATATGAATACTTGCACTGAATTTTCTCCTTATACAACGCTCCAATATACTGTTCTCAGAATCCACAAAGCTTTTTAATTCTTCTGTAGCAGGCAAGGACAGAGGCTGCAATCCTGTAAGACTGTTCATTGAGGATCAGAAGCCTTGAAATCACGGGAACACGACTTCAGATAAGTTGATAGGGTTGGACTAGAGTGTTAGTCTCCTGAAAGTGAACTTGAGATTTAACGGGAATTGTTTTTTTTTTTTATTTCCACAGAAGGATGACGATCATAGGGATCCACGCACTGGCTGGGGAAAAACTGGTTTAAAAAAACGGAGTACCGGACGACGTTTCATTTCATGAAAGACCATTGCTCCAACTTTGTGCGATGCTATGAATCCGGAAGAAAACGAACGTGTGAATCAACAAAGATGTTGCCGGCGCTCAATAAAAAGATGGCATTTCTCACTTTATTCTTGTGAACAATTGAATCACTCCAGATTATACTTTTTTTCCCTCCGAAACTTATGTACGGCTTAGTTTTAAGGAAAGTGCGCCTTGAAATCACCCAGCTATGGTATAATTGTCAGACACACACGTATTTCTAACCAGAAAATTCTGGTTTGAATATAGAAATATTATATTAATATAAAAACCAAGCGGGAGAAGGAGTTTATTTTATTTTGTCGAACCCGTATCTCATCTTTTTAGCCAGACAGAGCGAGCGAGCGAGCATGCATGTTCCAATGCTGTCAAATGATATGAAACAACGTGCAAGACAAGTTCTCTTCCACAAGAGAAAAAATTCCTAATAATTCATAATTCTTCCGTTTTAAAACCAGCATTTCTCAGCGTTCACGGCTAGGTGGAATTAGATGTAGTAATCTTGTAGACCAGGATATCTCCATATCTCCGAGTTTTTCGCTCAGGCTAAATAAAAGAGCGGCTTTCGGAGGTCCAGTTTGATGAAAAAGTAGTATGTGCAGAGTGAGAAGGATTTCCCTTATAGCGGATAGAAGACACTAAACCAGGAGAAGAAAAATTAAAGAGGCGATTTTTGCCCAAAAGTTCTGGGTCCTTTTAGAACCCAGTTTTTGTCTCATGGAAATATTGGTTCAAGCCGTGTTTGGAATTAGCTTTAAACTCCAGGAGAGACCACTAAAGCATTTATTTGTTTGCTATTAATATACAATCAATAAAGATTTCTGTCAAATTCAGAAGGCTGTCACTATTTCACGTTCCTTCATTTAGTGTTGTAAAATGATTGTTTTAAAAAGAGAGACATGAACTCTCATTCTAGAACGGAAGGAAGGAAAAAAGAAAAAGAAAGAAAGAAAGAAAAATCCAAAATTAACACAACCTGGCTTTGATTAAAGCAGGCATTTTTCAAATCAGGTGATAGAAATTTCTGGCAGTCCTGAAACGTTTGTACTCCCTCTCCCACTAAAAATGGATCTTCTTAGCAATTAATGTATAGCTTTTGTTATATATCTTCCTAAATCTCATGTTGTTACTTTGAAATTTTTGCTATTTTCAAGGTGATTAAAAAAAAGAAGACAAAGAAAAGCCCTTGGATAGCTTAGTTGCAGAGATATTGGTAGGATCGAAGTTTGTGGTTAATAAGTCTTTTGGTGCTGTAACCACACACAAGACCTGTCAAAGTTGTATCTCTTTTGCTCAGGAAGAGGTTGCATTTAGCTTTAATTGAGCAGGCTATATGGTCTACCCACAGATATGGCAGTAGTCTGGGAAGTGCCAGATGGTCTCCTGAAAAGTAAGTCCCACTAAGCTTGTGAACCCGGCTTCCTACCCAGGGGGAATGTGGCCTTCTTGTGTTCAAAATGGGAACTATCCATCCTATCCTGATAAGATAGGAAGGTGCCAGGGGAAAGGCAGAGATATGGAAGCAATGAATTCCAGGCCTGCATTTGTCTTTCCATCTGACAGTCCAGACCAGACAGCCTAAAACGTCTCCAAAATGCTATGGAAAGCAATCTGCTAATTGTTCCTGCTTTCTCGTCCTTCCCCTGGTTTTATGAAAAAAAAAAGGAAGGTAATCATCTAGAAGTGTGCAGAAGCAGCCTAATGCCCTGACTAAGTAAAAATGTTGTTTTTTCTATCAACAGAATCCCTTGCAAAATCCTAACTTGTATTCTACATGCTGTGGATTTCAAAGTAATTCCATCAGTGTGTGTGTGTATTTCTTTTCGTAGATTTTCACGGGTACAGATTTTCATGGGTCTAGGTGTGCTTGGGTCTTTTCCCATATAAGATTGAGAGTATCTTTGTGACTTTTAGTGAGGTCCCACTTACTATCCTCAGGCTGGTGTCTTCAGCTTCACGCTGGTGGGAGCAGTGAATACACACACACACATATTCCCCTTTCATTTAGGAATTCAAGGTGATATATGTTGCACCTCCTATTTTTTTCCTAACTACAATCTCATATGGTATGTTAGGCTGAGAGAGGGAGATTGGAGCAAAGTTCCTCAGTGAGCTGCTCCAGCTGAAGGTAGGTTGCCAGCTATTTAACCACTACAATAAACTGGTTCTCGGTTGGCACCAATGTAAAGGGGGACCTACATGGCTGTAGACATTTAAAGTTTGTAAAGCATATGGCATTATTGCCAGTCCCTTCTGATTTTGATCAACAACAATTTGATCAACAACATTCCCCAGAACTATTAGTAATGATGCAGAGTCCAATCTGCGTCGGTCACTGGGAGGAGAGTTTTGTCTTCTGAGTTTATGAACTCATGCTGGAGCCCATCTTGAGGGAACTTCTCTCTAGCTAGAGACAAGTTAGGTTTGAGAGAGAGGCTAAAGCTAGAGAGAAATTTCCTGAGGATGGGCTCCAGCATGAGTCCAAATGCTCAGAAGACAAAATCTCTCCTTCTAGTGACCAACCCAGACTGGACCCTGCAACATTTTCCTGGGACACATATATTTGCCTTCATTTGTGTTGCTAATGACTTCTTTGATTCTTCTATGCTGGTGCTTGTGGTATGTACTTGCAGATATATGCCATTTGTGTCTGAAATTTTGTACCCTTGATAGTGGACAGAAAAGCAAGTATTCAACAGTTTGGTTTCAAGTGGTTGAAAAAAACATATTGTAATTGCCTCTTGTTATTGTCCTTAAAGGTTCAAAAATTCTGCCCTACCCAAGTTGTAGTAACATATATCCATCAAGCCAGTCAAGCTGAACTATTTATTTTTAAGAGTAGGCCCATATTCCCTTATTCTTTGTAGTCTCCATTTTTAACGTTTATTTCTCTTAAAGCTGAGAATGATTTGAACCAGGTCTTCTCTACTTTAGTTAAGGGCTCTCCTTCTTTTCAGTTCAGTTCAATATTAGTTCCATCATAAGTTTACTGGCACACAAAGCCATCTTTGGGAGCAATGTTATTGAAAGCATTAAAAGGAATATATACTTCTAAAATAGTAAAATGTAGAGAGAATTCTGCTATACAAATTCGAACATAGATCCTAAATCGATCAATTAATCATATATTGAAATATTGGCCTAAGATCCATGCTTCATTTTAAGGAATGTAAATCTATTGAAATAAATAAGAAACATTGAAATAATGCTTAAATAAGTTTTTACTTATTTGGATTTAAGTACAAGTAAGTCTAATTAATTTTAAAAAAATATTTCAATTTGAATGTCAGACTTTCTTTACATCTATAACTATCACACTCTGTCTCTGCTTTTTCCCCAGTAAAGTCTAATCAACACTATGAATAAATTTAGATCTAAGCCACAGATGTCTACCATAGTATGTCAGAGGGATCTTGGCACATATCTAAATTTGGATAATAAAGGTGCTATTTAAAGGGTATTCCAGATAAAAACATTTCTTGTTTGGTTAATTCAAGTAGCAGAATAATGTTTAAAGACACTATACTTTGTAAAATTACTTTTCAAAAAGTGGCAAGTTAAGTTATCAACTCTTTGTAAGTGAATAGCATTGAAGAAGAAGAAAAATCTTTTACTGAATGCTCACTCTTTTTAACAGAGGTAGCCAAGCTGTGATTTCAGTCTAGTTTTTTACTGTGAGGCCATATTTACTTCTTCTGTATCAGACTTCATAAATTCACTCACAGTTAAGATCCAAGCACAGTTAGGGTTTAAAGCCTAGGCAATTAGCAGCTCAGACTTTGCTAAGTGAAGAGATTTGTTAGGAAAAAGATCAAAGTAAAGTGCATTAATTCCATGCATTAATAGTAGAGCTCTTAGGTTAGCTCCTTCTCCCACGCTACTCTATGCGTTCACTTTGCATTTGTACAGGCTAGGAACTAAAACATTTAAGAGAAGTCCTAGCCTACAAATTCCATGATAGAATGTTCCTGATTATAGTCCAGCAAGCCTGAAGGGTGCCAGCTGGAGAGAGCTGATGTAAGTAAGAGTAATGTTTCTTTACAGAATATGGAAATATAAATGTATTTGTAATACTGAGCAAAATGCAAAAACCTATTGGAATACTCTATCCCTGCACTAATTTTCCAACATGCACTAATTTAAGGAAGGACCAATCTTCCTGTTCATTCATGTACAAGTCTTTCATAGTAAAATAAATGAATGAAAGCAAAACAATGTAACATAAGACTAGCAATCTTTGCTTCCACTATGTTCATAAGAATATATGGAAAATGAATTGTGGAAAAAGACAATGTGCAAGCAATAAGCAACGAGAATAAAAATTTATTTTCTGGAATGTGGTAAATCAATCAGTATACACATAAATTTGAAGGAAAAACAAAATACTTTGTATCAGAAGATTTATTTCCATATAT
>JAEANM010003482.1:0-22327 GCA_017656035.1 Myanophis thanlyinensis
GGTTAATTGTTTTTACTGCTGGTACTTTAAAAATTCAGGGAGACCTATATATATATATAATCTTAGAAAATATAAGTGGTATGTGACCCACACATAAGCTCTATATGCATCTTAGCCATGTTTAGATGGATCTGATCCTATGTATTTGAAGACTATTCTATTCTTTTAAATTATGTGATTCAAGCTCATTCCAGTTTGTACTGGAATAAATGAAGCTTTTAATATAGTAGCATTTAGCATTGATCCCAGCACTCTTTTAATGTCTCCAAGTATTATTTGCATTAAACTACAAGAATTGTCAGGAAGCAGGGTATCACTATAATTTTGAACCTGTGGCTTGCCCTTGTTCTTGTAATGGATAGACATAGAGTACAGATTGAAGTAAAATCCTAGAAATAGTCCCCTACGGGAAGTAAAAGTGGATTTTGCATGTACCCACAAATAAAAGGATAGGAAGGAGCAGCAAGCAAAATCAGTTGTAATTTTACATAACTGTTGACAAAATCACAAGATGCAGGCACAGCACTCCAAATCTTCCAGAGCCAGGCATCTATGGGACATACTTCCAGACTGTAAGATATGTGATTTCTTCTGAGAAGTATGTTGGTAGGAGTACTTGTGAGAAAATAAGGCATATATCAGTAGATATGCATAATTCATTTGTGCTTGTAAAGCCATGCCAAGCTTAGGAAGTTAATAGTGGTTGGAGGTGGAGAAACTGCTGCAGATCCTAATAGGTAATAGGGAGAAGTAGTATGGTGGAATCAGAGATAAGAACACAGTCGAAAAATACAGCATTGGGTACACTGTCCTGCTTCAGATAGGTTACCCAGAGCCACAGGAGAGAGTCTTCAAAGAACTCCCACTATTAAATGACTAAACTTAATAGAATGTACTTCATTGTCTTACTGTATCAATATTTGGTTGCATCTTGTTATGTTGTCAGTTATTGTCCTTTAGTTATTGAAGATGGCAGTTTGAAAGATAGCACTTTTGGTGGAAACAGACAATTCACTATAATCATACATCTGACAAACTTTGGTTACACAAGTCATTCTTCATCTAACCGGAGATACAGCTTATCAGGTCAATGGGGGTTAGCATCTGTTTCCTGTTGAGCAACTTAACTATCATCAGGTTCTTCTAAGAAATGTATAAATTTAAAACTTGGAATATGGTGCAGAGCATATTTCAACAGATGATGGATTCATTTGCAGAAAAAAATATCACACGTATCTTAAACTAGCCTACTATTCTGGGCTGCAGAAGGGTAGAGAACTAATACAGGGGGCAGAAAATTGGGGTTTTGTGTATCTCTTTGTTACCATCTAAGGTTATTCAGCCTTTTGCAATCGAGGTCTTATACTAACAAATGGATCTAATTTCTCATAGATCGAATTCAGGCCAGTATTTCTGCTCATACCAACACTGTTAAATAATTGCTCAGTGTAACAATGCCTGTGCTGCATCTATAGCTTTTCCTAGGTTTAGACTTTCTAATGACACAACCTGTTTTGTTTTCCTTTCTAGCCTCCTCTCCTTAAAAATGATTGTCTGTTTAAACTCCTTTCTCAGAAGGGAAGAGCAAACATGATAATAGATTTTCAGATTTTTTCAATAGTCAAATGCTCTTATTTGCAAAGATATGATTACTCTGGAAATGAGATTCTATGTTGTTCTTAATATGATTCAGCATCCCTTTGGCTCCATACACCTGATAAAACTAAAGAGATACTTTAAAAAAAAGCATAAGGATTCTTGACTTTTGAAAGCATTACTAGTACAAACAATTTTTAGCTCGAGCATGGTTGAGTGCAACATTTGCTTGGGGAAGAAACTGTAGCATGTATGGCTTTTTCACCATCCAATGGGGTGTAATATACTTATAATGATGAAGCTTCATAAGAGCTACCTAGTATAACAACAGTCGGGAGGAAAATGAAGAAGAGTTAAAACTTCTGAGGAGATAAGAATTCCTTTTTCCTAGAAAATTGGCAAGGACATGATTTGGGATGGAAGTTTATCTCTCTCCTCAAATCCTAAACTCTAATTTCCGGAGCATACTTTTGTAGGCCCAAGAGGTAGTTTATTCTGATGTGGCTAAACCTATTGATAAAAGATTTCTTTTATCCTATCTTTTATCCTATTGATAAAAGATTTCTACAATTTACCCAGGCCAAGAAAAGTTTCAACTCCTTGTGTTAATAGAAAAAATAAAGTGAGGGGGTCACAGTTAAAAAAAGATATGCATGCCAAAGTTATGGCAGTGACATCGTAATATCATCAGAGAGGCTGGGGACAAAATTTTCAGCTTCCTTTTTTGAAAATGTTGGTAAGTTTGAGCAAAGGGATCTGCCTCTTTAGGACAACTGTAAAAAGGAAAATGGGGACTTTTAAAGTTTATCTGGATGTTTAGAATTTTGACAACAAATTGAGCAAATGGGGTATTTGCTCCATTCTTTCTAATGTTTATGCTAGGGATTAGGAACTAGTGTCCATCCAGAGATGGTGGAGCTAGGCAGTTGTGATTACTGAATGTTGTTGAACTAAAATTTCCAGCATCCACAGATATCATGAGGGATGCTGTGAGGTCTCAGGAATTTTTTGACAGAGCATTTTTTTCCCAACACATTCTACTTATCATCCAAGATTAAACCTATGATATTATGCCCTTTACCATCAACGTATAATTTCTTGCTTAGAGCACTGTGACCCAACAGATGGCTACTCATAATTTTACTGATTCTGACACTTTGAATTAATTGTAATACATTTTCTCTGAACAGCCAGAGTGATTTTTATCAATGCAGTTTATGATACAGTTTTTCAGATTTCATCGTGAACAAAATATTTCCTTTGACATCTTTTACGTCCCACTGAAGTCTAGCATGGACTTGGAAAGGATGTTCAGTTCCACAGCACTTCTGTGTTCATAACTCTTAGGGTTCAGACACTGCAGCATATCTCCACATTCCAGACACTTAATTCCATATTCAAGAACCTGCTTCTCAAGAAAAGAGTTCAAGAACCAATATGCTAGATTAGTTTCTTTTTTGCAGGCTAAACTGAAGGTACCATACATAAAGAAGATCTACTTATGTCAGAACATTCTCAAAAGCCATGCATAGGTCTGTGAAGAAAGGGTTTTTGATTCTAAGGTATTTTTCTCCTATCTTTCCAAGCCACTGCATATTTTGGCAATTCTCTTCGTATCCATGGAAGACAGGTTATGCTGACCATAACTAGTTTCCTCAAGCCTGGAAACCATTGGTTCCTGCCTCACCTTGTTCATTCCAAACATTGTTTGTTACATTGTATACTCAGGCAGATGCTGTCAAAAAATACATAATTGATTGCTATTTTATGAACTCTCTATCTCACACCCCATGTATATTTATAAGGTAGCTTTAGTTTATCCAGATAAAGCAGTCACTAACAGAGTATTACATTATCGAAGTATAGATTCAGTTTTTATTGGCAAATTTTATCGCCCATAGAAATGCAGGCAGCAGCTAAAGCAGAACAAAATTAAATCTTTATGAATATAATGAAGATGTTTGATAGAACAAAAGGGAAATTGGGAAAATTCTGGAGATTGTGAGTGTTAACATTGTCATTTCTATTTTAGAAGGAGAGCTTTGCCTGAGAAGGAAAAAAGTTGTGAAAGTTACTCAAATAATAGTACAAAAATGGACATAATTTCTCAAAAACATTCTGAAATTTTGCTTTTCTAATCAATCTGTTCAGGAATGAACTCAGATATCATATTTTTAAAGCAGACATAGCAAATTAGATCAGGGAAATATTGAATTCACAAAATTAATATTGAACAATTGTGTCTTTCAAAAATGGCTAAAAACATCCTATACTTTTCTTTGGATAATCTGGAGAGATATTGATATAGTGAATATTGCTTTTGAGAAAAGAGCCACACAATTTAAGTGTTCTTCAGAATCACCCTTTTCTACAGTTTACCTTTCTGAGGCAAATTATCTTTCCTATTTTACTTTCCAATTCAGACAGAAGGCTGTCCTTTAATTACATACAATGCTCTCAGCATTCCTACAGATTATTATAAATAATAATCTATTTCCCAGGTCAGAGATTACCCACTTTGTGGGTTCCCAAATGCCATCATCAAATTGGTCACAAAATGGCCATGACACAATCATTCCCCAAATTAACCCCAATAATCATGAGGCTAGTCAATTTGTGATTTGGATATTTTAAAAATCCCAAATGTCCTTGTCATCTATTTTAATCTTGAGACGATGATTAAATTTGGAGACATAGAAGTGCTTTCAGATTCTTAGAAAACATAAGAATCCAAAAGGACATTGCTGGTCCTCAGAATTGAACCTGCTCAGTATATGATACACTATGATTATCCAATCTCTGTTTGAAGATCTTTAGTGAAGGAGAACTCATCACTTCATGCTCCACTTGTTCAATGGACTAACAGCATGTATATTTGGAAAGTTCTTTCTGAGGTTCAACCTGAATTTGTCATTTTAATCCAGTGGTTCTGCTTGCAGCAGTAGATAATATGTATACTTCTGTGTGCAGTCTTTTAGATATTTGAGGACTGCTATCACACCTGTGCTTTCTGTTCTATATGCTAAGTGTGTCAAATTCTTTAACCATTACTTTTAGGGAACCATAGATCCTATGTAAATTCAAAGAGAAAATGGCAAACAATTGGAAGTGTGTTTTTATGAAAACATTATCTTAAAGACAAAGTTTATTTATTCACAACCGACGTTTTAAAATTGAGAAAAAAGCTTCTAACCAGAAAGAAGAGCTGGACTAATGCAACTAGCACTCTGTTGCTGGCTCGCACAAAGTATTGGGACTAGCTGTAAAGAAGGATTTGGGAAGGAGTAATAAGGGAGGAGATTTCAGATGTGATGTCTTCTAAGGCTTTTCACTTTTCTTGCCACTGAATCTGAATTAAACGCTCATAAAGAATAATCAGACAGGTGAATGTTCAGTATTGGGCCCTCTCTTGCCAGGAACTATTGGATTATAAAAACAGATTAGATTGCCTTTGTAAATGGAGGAACAGGAAGAGGAACTGGGACAGTCTAGAACAGATTCCGTATAAATCCTAGGTGTTGGTAAGCACCTAGCTATGAGGACTCTTGCTGTGTGGTCTTTCCGACAGTGTTCTGCATTTAAAATTACCAAACAAAGAGGGTTGGAGCAGTATAGGAGAGCAAGAACCCCAGTCTGACCATGCAAACCAAGGCCTTTGAATAGGCTTTTACTGTGAAAGAGAAGATCCATATGTATGTATCATCAGTGGTGGGATTCAAATAATTTAACAACAGGTTCTGTGGGCGTGGCTAGGTGATCATGTGACTGGGTGGGCATGGCCAACTCAACACCATTTCTTTGCCCTAATTACTGTTCTAAGTATAAAAAAGATATACCAAAAGATATTGTTTATTTTATGCATTTAATAGTTAAATAAGAATAAGAGGTACACAAAACTAGATTTTGTTACAAGAGTTTTACAATATGAATAAAAACTATACAAAACTATACAAGTTTTACAATATGAATAAAAACTATACAAAACTACACAAGTTTTAAGGGCAAGGCAGGGCGGGGCAGCGGGAGGGCCAACTAGCAATTTAACAAAGGGTTCTACAGAGGTGACCCAAATCCCCTGAATCCCACCACATGGAGAAAGCAGAGTTCCCTTTAATTTTTATAGATTTATGTTACAAGCCTTGGACAAGGTTTTTAAATGTATAATGAAGTAATACAATACAACAAAGAAAGAATGGAGAGTGATTTAGAACCAAGATTTGTTTATGTATTCATCAATTTATTTCCTGCCTTCCACATGCATTAGTACAATGAAGGCAGCTTAAAATACAATGTTGTTTCTTTTTTACTTACATTTTATGATATTAACATCTAGGCAGATACTGTGTCCCTTTAAAGATTTATAATTATTATTTTTTTAAAAAAATCTATCTAGCAACCATTAAAAAAAAGATGCGATTTAGCAAGTAAAACAGTAAATAAGGTACCGTATACAACATTGCTATATATAAAATTAAGTTAGTCAAAATGTGTATATGTTTGGAAGCCTTGGGAAATAAAAATAGTAATGGCAAATATAGTAACAGAACATCAGAGAAGTCGCTCCGGGGATATGATTTTCATAAGTTGGATACCATCACTAAAAAGTCATATATGCATCACCCTTCTCAGACCTACTCAAAGAAGAACTCCTAAAGAAAATTATAAAGTATATCTAGAATGAAGTAAAATTCAGATACTCCTTAAAGGTCAAGCCAGTACTTTGAATTAGATTAATAACTCATTACAGACAATTAGCAACAGCAATTTAGATGGAAAGGTTAGGCATGCTCCAGATCCCATCCCTTAAATCAGTGTTTCTCAACCTTGGTGGATGGGGGTGGGGTTGTCAGATCCCAGGGGGAAGGTTGATCCATTGTGGAGATCCTATTACAGAAAGCCATGCTTCCTGGATTCCATTTAAGATGGCAGCACTTAAATCAGTGTTTCTCAATCTTGGTGACTTTAAGATGTTTGGACTTTAACTCCAGCTTTGCTGGCTGGGGAATTCTGGGAGTTGAAGTCCAAACATCTTAAAGTCACCAAGATTGAGAAACACACTGACTTAAGTGCTGTAGTAGGATCTCCACAATGGATCAACCTTCCCTGTGTGATCTGACAGCCCCACCACCCCACTTTTAGCCTTCCAGAAATCTGTGAAGCTCCGTCTCCCCCCCCCCACAAAGTCCCTAGTATAGGATAAGAATTGTACAGATTGGCAAATTGAAGATGGCAGGTCAGCTGCCTGATTTTTCTTGGGTTTTATGGTTTTGGTGTTGTTGTTATTACTGTGAGCCATCCAGAGTTGTGTTTTACAAGATGGGCAGCCCTATAAATCTTTTAAATAAAAAAGTAAAGTTTTGAAAGGGAATTATACAAAGAAAACAGATGAACCAAAAGAAGAAGTTCAAAGGAACGTTGTTTTTACATTGAAATATAGTATTAGTGAATTCGCATAGGCTTTACTTCTACAGAAAAGTAACTACTGTCTTGTGAATAGAAGCCCTTAGCCAAGCCTGATGATTGGAGACATTGTCATGAGACACATAATCAGAGAGTCATCTATGTGTTGGAATTGAAGTCACAGAACCAGGTATGCAAAGAATTGCAATGTGGCATTTTGCAAGGGTCACGTTGAAGAAACCTGTTGTGATTCAGCACAAAACAACAGCCCTCAAATTACAATTTCCTGCTATCTATACTTCTGTAATAATTTCTTGTTGTTCACTGGTTGTTGCTTGTTTGTTTGTTTTAACAGATACATGGCCATTATTGATCCTTTGAAGCCCAGGCTGTCTGCCACTGCTACAAAAGTAGTGATTGCAAGTATATGGATCCTAGCATTCCTCCTTGCATTTCCTCAGTGTCTCTTTGCTAAGACTCAAGTGGTGCCAGGACGAATTTTGTGCTATGTTTCCTGGCCGGGTGGTATGAAACAACGTTTTACGTAAGTTCAATACTTATAAATGGTTGTGTATTTTTGCATGCCTCTTTTGCCCTACAAGAGCATAGAAATATGATATCTGTGGTCCAAACTAAAGATGACAGCTTGGAGAGAACTGAAAGTGTCATCCAAGTCCATCATTTCCATAGCTGTGCTCCATTGTGATAGTAATGGAAGAGGCAGATTGCAACAGATCCTTGTTAGAAAATCTCAGGTGTTGTGGAAAATCTTTCCCAATAAGATTTTTAAATTAGTCTTTCCCAACATGGAGCCATGAAGACTTGGAGAAGTGGTACATGGCTTTGTTTTTCCATATGTGAAAACTCATATAGAGTTTTGTATCACTTTAAATATGAGCCAGTCTGTTACTGTATACTGTAACTAATAATGTAGCATATTACAGTTCCATCAGACTCATGGAATATTGTCCTCTAGAGGTGACTGTCTTTGTGTATGTGAATTGGGGTATATGGAGAGGAAAGGAGTATGATGCCAGAATAGAGTATAGAATAGATCATTAAGTATTAACAAAGTAGAAGATATGACATAGACATGTTTGAATTGGTGAGCTAGTTTGTATATTATAGCAAATCATGGTCTTTGTGTGAATCCATGACATATTAGTTCTTTGAAATTCTACAGTAAATTCCACTCTTTTTGTAATGAAATCAATCTTTGTAATTATTTTATTCAATGATAACTATGTTGAAATCAATAAATCAATACTGTTTGAAATATTCCCCACTGATTTTGAACGATTGAAAGTTCTGATATTATATCCATGAGGAATGCTGGTTGCTTTTAAGAGCACAAACAGCATTTTTTTTAAAAAAAAAAAACTGTTTTTTGTGCCAAGCTCATGTTCTTCTCTTCTAGGTATCATATCATTGTGATTGCGTTAGTCTATTGTTTCCCCCTGCTTGTCATGGGCATCACTTATACAATTGTTGGAATTACTCTGTGGGGTGGAGAGATCCCAGGTGATACTTCTGACAAATACCATGAGCAGCTGAAAGCTAAGAGAAAGGTACTGTAAAACTTCAGCTTTTTTGTTTAGCAATTATTAATGAATTTTACAATATTTATAAGCTACCCCTATCTTCAGGCTGTAAGTGGTGCACAAAATATTAGGAAATCATTAAAAACAAGGGCATAAGATAAAATTTTCAAATTTTCATTCCTGGCCAAAAATTCACTGAAAAATAGGGAATGGAACAACTTGCCACAGCCATCTTGCTACAGCCAGGATACCTGGCCAACTCACTATGGCCAACTTGACATAGCCAACTCACTATGGCCAACTTGACATAGCCAACTCACCATGGCCAACTTGACATAGCCAACTCACTATGGCCAACTTGACATAGCCAACTCACCATGGCCAACTTGACATAGCCAACTCACTATGGCCAACTTGACATAGCCAACTCACTATGGCCAACTCATCGCAGGGCTAAAACTATTTTAATTTTTGCCATTCACACTTCATTCTGTCTTTCCTTTTGCATCCTTCCTTTAATAATTGTATCCCACCATTTCTTTGATATTAGTGTAACTCTTGTCCCACAGTGAGTTGTCCTGTGGTGAGGTGGTTGTGGTGAGTTGTCCTGCGGTGAGTTGGCTATGGCAAGTTGGCCCTGGTGAATTGTTGTAGACCTGAAACATAATAGTCTTACAGCATCTTCTGTAATGTCAGAAGGATACCAAGTAGTTCTCCAATAGGAACTTGTTTCATAATGTAGGAGCAGCTACAGAAAAGATATATATCTTCTGATCCACACACTTCTTACTTTATTTAAGGTTGGATTGTTCAGCAAGCCCTCTCAGTGATCAGAATGGGCAGGAAGAGCCATATTCAGTAAGAAAGTCTCGGATTAGTAGCAACAATAATTTATGCATCTTCATAGCTTTTTATCATTCAAAACCATTGTTTATTTTCTCCATCTCACTACACCACTTTTCATGCAAATAATAAAACTTGATTTAAGACAGATAAAATACTGTATTGGCATTGCCTATATTTCATTTGTTTATTGTCTCATTTATTTTATTGTCGTATCTTCACTTTAAAAAGAACTTTAATGAAGTTTTCAGGATTTAGTTATATTGGTAGGCACTTACATAGAAAAGATTTCCAATGCATTTGAAATTGGAAATACCAGGTGATACCAATTTTATGAAGTGTAACTGACTTAATTTCATGGTGTGTTCCAGTGCAACCTCGTGTGATGATTTCCTGATTAAAATCCTAAATCTCTAAATTTTGTATCATTAAATAGACCTTTGAGTATGATAAACAAGAGTCTAGAGCTTGATGTTCTAAGAATGCCATAGGGTTCTGTTTTCTCCTCTTGACTGTAACCTATTATAATATAAAACGTGTTGGTATGTTTAGTGGTTGCTACTAATAGAGGCAGGTAATGCAGTACGATATTGTCATATCTTCCATTTTGATTTACCACTTATTTTCCAAAAAAGGAAGATATAGTGTCTTCTGCAATGATGTGTTGAATCTGGCTCATACCAGCTCGCTAGAGCCAATTGTGCAAACTTTGTTTTATAGGAAGTAATAATTTAGGTACCAAAAATGTGCAAATGTAGATTGTATCAATTCATACATGTAAAATTTTAAAAAATGCTATTCATTTAAAACACATTGTATCTTGCAACAGAGGAGAAGACTAGCTAGATGACTTGCCTATCTGCTCATTGACTGATTATGTGCCATCAAGTCATTTTCTATTCCTAGTGATCATTTAGATAAATTTTCTTCATGACAATCTAACCTGGTCTTTAGGTTTTCCAACAGTATAACTGAATCTATCCACCTTGATGCCAATTGTTATCTTCTTCTCCTTCCTTCCACCTTTCCCAGTTTGAGAACCTTTTCCTGAAAGCTGGTCCTTGTATAATATGTCAGAAGTAGGGTAATGTGAACCTTCGTTGCCAACTCTAGGTAGATTTCTTCTGTGGTCCATTAGCTTGTTTTCTTGGCTGTCCATGGCATTCTCGGGAGTCCTCTCCAACTTCAACGTTCAAAAACATCAACACTTATTGTTAGTAGACAATTTTAGAATCTCTTTATCATTAAATTGTATTTGGAATAGATAGTCAAGGTGGACTAGGTTATAACCTTTGCAATTTTGAATGGACTGAATCAGAGCCTCACCATTGACCATGCTAGGTGGAGTTAATAGGTGTCATAGTTCAATATCTGGAGGGAGCCTTCAAAACAAGATGCTGCAAATGGAAGATTCTTCTGTAGTGAACTTGCCAATAGAGCCTGTCCTTTGTAAAGGAAGATACATGAGTACACTGACATTAAATCATCCCCTAAAGCATCTAGGTCCACTCTAAGTCACTATTTTCCAATACAGACAGCATTAAACCTTGACCATGCAGAGTAATATTGATCAGTCTTTTCATTTTGTCAATAAAGAACAAGTTTATACAGAGAGAGCTAACACATTTAATCAATCCAAAATTGTAAATCCAGGATGGCACTGTCTTTCCATTGTAAAATCCTATTTATTTGAAACCTTGCAAGTAGCTGATAATAATCTGTTATTATTTATTGTTTATTATCTATTATTAAATAGTCTTTAATGACCTGTTTTAAAGATGCATTCCAATATTGAGAGCAATTCAAGACTTTTAGATGTCCCTAACGATATTCTGCCATTACACTGTGGCAGGCAATCCAAATTTCTACTGCAAATATTTAAATAGGTTAAATATTTGATCAGTAATGAAGAACTTTAAAGTGTGAATTCTGCAAAATATATGAATAGGGATCGAAGGACTGAATTTTTTTTTGCCTTTTTTACCATTGTTTATTAATTTTCTTTGTCAACTTTGTTTCTTTTTGTCTCTATGGATGAAGAGATCATTTTTTTAAAAAAAGAAATGTCCCAATTATGCTTAAAATGAACTCATATTCAGTTACTACTTTAATAATGCAGGATCTTGGTCCATACCCTGTTCTGACTCTGGCTTTGCTAGAGATTTTTAAATGCTCTGAACAAAAATGAACAAATCACCCCAGGTCCCATTTATCAATTTGTTTTTGTGCATGGCGTTAATGGCGTCTTGTTTCTTCTTGACTGGATATGTATATGGCCTTTTGCATAATGTCTGGGATGAAACATTTGGGTGATAAGTTTCCCCATTTTCATTAGTGAAACATTGTCAATTTCAAAAGCACAGCTAGCACTTTTCTGTCTCAACATGCATTTGATGACTGATTGGAGAACAGCAATTTTGGAGAGAAGCAATAAATGTACAGTGCCTACAATTTGTCTGGATCTGAGCTTTGTAAAAAAAAATCACCTTAGCAATCAAAATTGAAAACTTTGGATATTCTAGTTATTTTTCTGAAAGGAATAATGGCTGTGAGGTTTTGGGAGGTTGGTGAATGGTTTGTGGTATGAAAAGGCTCTCCTACTGTATTTTCCTTCAATTGTTTTGTTAATGTGGTGAAACTGTCTAAGATAGTATTTCTCAACCTTGACAACTTGAAGATGGGTCGCCTTCAACTCCCAGAATTCCCTAGCCGGCAAAGCCCGGAGTTGAAGGCTACCCACAAAGCTGGGAGTTGAAAACCACACATCTTCAAGTTGCCAAGGTTGAGAAACACTGGTAAGAGAATTGGGACTGCAGAAAACAATGGACCAGGAAAATCAGTTAATATGGGGAACTCAAGAAGGATATGCATAATAGAATCTTCAACTGGAGAAAATTAAGGAGATATATCTATTTTTGTTAATGCTTTTCAAGCAGCATTATCTTGACTATTTGTTTTATTTATTATCTAGATTAACTTTTCTATTTGGGAACAACTAACAAAACTAAACAGAGTTAAATATACAGAGCTAGGTTGATGTTGTGTTAAGCCATCAGGCTAAAAACCAAGAGACCATGAGTTCATGTCCCCACTTAGGCACAAAGCTAGCCAGATGGCCTTAGGCCAGTCCTTCTGTCAGCCCTAGGAAGGAGGCAATGGAAAATAATTACAAAATCTTTCCAGGAAAATTTCAGGGGCTTCTGCAAGCAGTCACCATGAATCAACACACACTTGAAAGATCCAATATTTAATATATTTAATATATCGGACAGATGAGTGGTAGATAGAATTGGTGAGAAAGTAAACATTTTTTTTATCTTTCCAAATATCTCTCTGGCCCCATACAGTATTCCCAGTAAATTCAACACAACTGGAAGAGACCAGGTTAGTGGAAGATGATCAAGTGTTCTTCTCTTGTAGTCTTCTTATCAGCAGCTTGAACACTAGATGCTAGTTGACCACTCTTTTCCTGCAAAATAAATATTAGCGGGTTATCGAAACATGGCACACCTGATACAAAGTCTCTCTCTTTTTTTTTTTCACATGCTGAAATTTTCATGGATATGCTGCTAAAAATGATTGTAGTAACATTTAACTTAAGATAAGAACTTAGGCTTCTTCTGCTCAGCTGACAAATTTGACATTTAAAAGACGAGCAGCTAGTTTAATAAATTAGCTACAGAGACAGCAGCTCTGTACTGATTAGAAAAGGGTGAGGTCTCTCTGAGACCTTCACCATGATTCAAATTTGATTATAAACATTTGAAATGCATTTTTGGATGAAAATCCAATTTCTACTGCTCATGTTCTAATGAAATACATACATACGTACATACATATATAAATATTGCTCGTGAGAAAATGATTTCTGAAAGTCTGACCATTTTGCTTAACACTTGGGCATCCATTTTATCTCATATATATTCTGAATCTGCCAATCAAGAATGCTACATCGAAGTTTTATATATTTATGTTTTATTTATTCTTATCCTGCCTTAGGGTGGCAAACATAACTAATATTCTAATATTCATTCCTTCTCCTATTTTCCCCACAACAATATATGACACTATTTTCAGATTATAGAATGCCATGCAATGTAATAAAAGGCACAACCGGTTCTTTTTTTATATAGAGTTTTCTGGATTATTGCCATTGGCTTATTTTCTTGTCTTTCTCTTTGGAATTACTAGGGGATTGACTAAGAAGATAAATTGAAAAGAGCATTTAGTGTGACAGATGACGTTTGTGAAGGAACAGTGTTTTTGAAATCATGAAGTCTCTTATTCTTGATTTAGGAAAAAGTTAGGGCCATGTTTGATACCAAAATGAATATTTTACAAATATTACAAACCATAAATGTATACCCATGGGTAACAAAATTACAATCACTCAACATATCTTATTCTGAGATTCTTACCAATCAAACTAAGAGACATTACATTTGAGCACCAATATTTTGTACCTCAGACTTTGTACCATTTTTGTTGCCCATCTCTGGACTTGCTCAATCTTATCAATTTTTTTTAAGTTAGGTCTCCAGAACTCAACAGAGTATTCCAAATGGAGTCCCTATATAGCAGGATTAGGACCTCTGTCTTGCTGGTATCTTACTCTGTTATTCAGTCTTTGCCTAGCCTTTGCATTAATTGTCAAAGAATGAAAGGAAAATATATGATGGATCAAGATTTCAAATTCACCATGTGTCCTCATAAGAATAAAACTGTTGTTTTATCTCTGAGCTGCCAAATCTGAAGAATAATTATATGGAGTAGAGAGGGGCCAAAAAGTCTAATTCTGTGGGGCTACTTCCTTCCTAGTCATCCAGATTTTTTTCAGTCTAAGTTTGGTAGTCCTACACAAGAAGGAATTAAATAAATCTATCTAACTCTTAAAATACATTATAAAAAATGCATCAAGTTTACACTGCAGTGCAGTTTGCTGATTCACTCTTTCTTAAACATGAGTAATTTGAAAGGTGACCATACGACAACAACAATCTTACTCTAGTTATATGATCTCTCACTGCATAAATTTGGACACATATTTTTTTTCAGGAAATTATGTGAGAGTAGCAGGATTCTCTCTCCGAATAATTTTTTTCTAATTTCCAGAGATAATGAAAAAAATTTTGGAGAAAAGAGAGCTAATGCACTATTCTTTTACTTTCCCATGCACAGGTTTAATTGTTTAACAGATGTTAATACTTGTATAAGTCTACAGTGATGATTGTCACAAACTTTAAAATGTCCACAATTTAAAGAGATACAACAACTAATACTAAATTATATTAGGAAAACCAGGATGTTTATTTGACACATTATTTATGAATTCCATCTGTACTTCTTTTGCATTTCAGCTTCCAAGCCTGGTGTTCACCAAATCTGTTAGATTTCAATTGGCAAAATCCCACAGTGGGCATTTTTAATTATCATTCTGGCTGGAAGTTGAGGAAATTGAAATCCAAGAATCTGGAGATGATCAGATTAGATTCAGCTACCCTATTTCCTATCCCCTTATTAACTATAGATGGTCTCTTTGGCAGGGTCATTCTGTGAAAGGGTGACTGTATTTCTGTGCGTAGGGGGCAGGGGGCAGTGTTTCTGATATCTATATTGTTTTCAAAATTTCTGGTCACAATCCTTTCCCTGAATCATTAATAGGCTTGTTTGGATGTCATTTTGCTTAAAATTAGCCAAGCCCAGAAGGGAGATGATGAGATTGTGCATTGGATTAGAAGCGATTTAAGCAATGCTCTAACTAAGAAGCTGGGATGTGTTCATAACTGCATTCATTTTCTCCTCTATGTGTTCATATTATAAGAAGTCTCTGAACCATTTGGGTGAGATCTTTCTTTTTTCTGCAGAAGAAATTTGACCCAGGAAATAGCACCCACAATTGTTATGAAGCTTTCTTCGGTCGTTAATTCTAATAGTTTATCAAAACAGGATCATGAAGCTAATATAGAATCATAATTTAATTTAAATTAGATGTGATATGTTTGAGATTTAGGGAAAGTTTTCTTACTGAAACACTTCCTCTGATGACTATTGCTACCGATAATAGTCACTATACAGCTCTGTGAGTAGCCTAAGAACAATAGCTGAATAGCTGAATCCGATCAGGTTAATGAATGCATATGAGAGACTAACCAAAAAAGCCTGGCATCAATTTCTTAAGTATCTGAGTAAATAGTTGCATAGGAAGATCAGCTATATTATAACATACAGTATAGTAACAAAATTATGAATGAATATCTCAAGCTGGGCTTCTGACTAGAAAATATTTCATGGATGTTGGAACTGCGCACCTAGATGGTTATAAATAAGGCATAGATCATGGGGGGGGGGGTCAAACTCACGGTGTCACGTGACATTTCACGACATTTTCCCCCTTTGCGAAGCTGGGGTGGGTGTGGCCTGTGTGTGACACATCCAGCCCATGGGCCACCAGTTTGACACCTCCAGCATAGATAGTTTGAAGGAGGTCAGGACTGTCAGTGGTAATTAGCTAGGAGAAGAACATGGAACAACACTGTTAGGTAGAAGCTTTGGATTTACAGGTGCCAAGGTCTCTTTTTCCCTAGAGCCACCCAAGAGGGGAGAGTATTGCTCTGACCAAGGCTTAACAGAAGCACAAAACAGGCTTTTGGTCCCCCTCCCCAAAAAACCCTTTTTATTTGGTTGCTGTGAATTCTTCTCATTCACATCCACAAAAGTCCTGGCAGTAAACCTTTCAAGGTTTTATTACAAAAACAGACCTTCTCAATCCTTGGATAGTTGCCAGGCTGAGTTTTTAGTCAAAATATTTGGCAAGGAGTCCCTGTATGCACGAACTCAGATAAATCTTCACAACAATGAGCAAACTAATCATCTCCTACAAACACCACTCCCTTTTTGCTCCTATTTATTCCCTATGGGAGGGGCCATTCAGTGTCCACTTGTGCCTTTACTTCTGAGTCGACCCCTGCTCCTTAGTTGTTCCCTTCTCCTGACAGCTCTGCACATAAGCACATCTGAAACAGGCTCCAGCTATTCTTCTTCCCAACTGATCTCTGACTCCAAGGACAGCTGATAACTGTCAGATGGCCCTGGCTCCATCTCTGCCTCTGACTCATGGGTATCAGAGCCTTCCCCCAACTCCAGGACTGGCCCAAAGTCTTCCTCAACCTCCTCACTGTTCAAGTCTGCAGAGCTGGTGGCTGGCAGGCCACAACAAGTATAGTATAGTGTAGTATTCCTGGAAGAGTATAAAATTGGATTCCAATTGTTTCAGTGAGAGGCAAACAATCTTCCAGGTGCCATTCAAGGTGTTGATGATCACTTTTAAAGCCCCCCATGGCATGGGTCCAGGTTACTTGAGGGACCCTCTCACCCCACTGGGATTGGCTGATACCACTTGTGCCAACCGACGAGACATGTCACAGGTCCCATCAGCTCAATTGTTCTGGCTAGCAGAGGTCCAGGAGGAGGGGCTTCTCTGCTCTTCCTCCTGCCCTCTGGCACATCTTACTCCATCTCCCCCCATGTAGGATTGACCCCCCCCAACTCTCCTATCTTTTTTTAAAGATGTGGCTGTTCCCCAGTGAGAGAACAGTGCAATGGAAGTGATTGACTGAGTAATAAGAGATCCCACCTCCCCTCCCCACTCTGCCCCCACCCTGCCCATGTGTCTTTAGTTTTAAGGTTTGATTTTAACATTTTTATTTTAAATAAGATGTAACTGTAAGTTACCCTATGGTAAATGGGCAATAAAATAAAATAAAATAAAATAAAAAGGAAATGTCTTCCAACAATGCTCATTATCTTTAGAATAATAAAGGAAACTTCAGCTTCTATCTGAAAGCACATTCATTCGGTTTCAATAATACTGGCTGTATTTAGTCTATGACCAGAAGGTGTTTCTTTTCCCACCTACCCTGTTTCCCTGAAAATACGATCTATTCAAAAAGTAAGGCCTAGCCCAATTGTTGGGGGGTAAGCCTAATATATGCCCTGCCCCCAAAATAAGCCCTAGTGAAGGGGATGAGCATTGCCAGCACAGGAGGCAGCCCTTCCCTTTCTTGATCATCTCATGGCTGCTTGGACCCTTAACTGCCGCCTCCTACACCTAAAAAAAAATAAGGCCAAGTGCTTATTTTGGGATTCAAAAGAAAATAAGACCCAGTCTTATTTTCAGGGATACACAGTAATTGTGGAAGCTCATCCTTCCAGATGCAATATGGTTAGTTATTTGTGCTGCTTTTATTCCCATTAGTCTTTTGACCTCTCAGTGAAAGAGATGTCTGGGAAGACTTAATTTTGCTCCTATCTTTCCCCAAGATCAGGACTCAGTTCTATATATTTGTTAATTACCTTCTATATTTCTCATTCCAAGTATTAGAAAGGCAAGAGAATCTTCCGGAGAACCAATCTGCATTGTCATTCTTGTCTCTAATTCAAATTAAGTTTGTTAATTCCTTCACTTCTGCACTTGCACACTACTTGCACATCATTTCCTTGTGTTTTCCTGATATCGGTAACTGCAAACAAAATAGCAATGTATTAAATTTCCAGCATTTAATTTATGATTTATACACTTAATGAGGCAACGTACCATTGGTGTGTAACTTAGTACTGAATTGTTTTCAAGCATGATAATGCAGATCTGTTCCCACACATTGACATCCCCTAATGCCAATGGAAGAGAATATATTTCCTAGTGCTTTATCCATTCAGTCTTATCTTCTGACTAATATTCCAAATAAATGACAGACGTGTGTCAGATCAGCACAGTTTTCAGTGATGAATCACATCTGCAAGGGAAAACAATGAATCTATCTTGTAGCATCCATACTGGCAATATTTCAAAATGAGCAGCAGCTTTCTGCAATATTCTTTGGCAACTGATAAATGTCTCATGGTGGGCAGTTCCACATTGCCAAATAAATGTCATCATAAAATAAGACAAAAGATGGTACAGGTGTACCTTATCATGGCACAGAAGAATAAGAACAAGTATCTGATCATCACTGCTGTCCTCCAGATACACTTACTGACTCTCAGTCCATTTAATCTGATTTCACACGATAAAGAAAAATTAAAGACCAAGGGGAGACGATCATTTATAAGAGATAAATGCTGATGAATAGAAAGTAGAATATCCTCTCCTGCCTATTGTTTCATATTGTAAAAACTTCCTAATCAGCATGCAAAACAGATAAATCCCACATTGAGGCAATACTATATTTCCCATAAACATATATTGTTAAGGAGTAAGAGTTGATAAGGAAATGAGTTTGTTCAGGGAAGGAGAGCCTCTGATAATATCTTAATAATGTTTCTTTACCTAGAGAGTTCCATATAAACACATAATTTTGTCCTTAATTTCTGACTAACTCATCTTTCAACAATCCCTGACTGAAAAGTTTTTTAATCCATTACATCTTTAATAAAAAAAAACTTGATCCGTGTGGCCAAGTATGCTGATTATTACCCGAAGATTGGCAGGTTAGAAATGTAGGAAGAATAATGACTTTTTTTAGTCCAACCAATTAGAGGAAATAAAGTTAGAGTAATTATCATGAGTGAATAAATTTCCAAGGCGTTGTTTCAAACAAAGGTTTCAGGAAAGCACACTTGGAAGCTGCTTTTATAAAATATGAAATATGGTATCTTCATCGCTTCTCGGAGTGAAATGAAATATATTTGCTTCATTCTGCAATATCTTCCTCCTCCGTGGCTTTCTCCAACAGTTCTAGACTTCTAGAAACCTGTCTAGACATTTTTACAGGAGTTTTCCGAAAGAAAATAAATGATATTGAGGACATTGTATTACAGGAGTCTTCATATGAGAATTTGAGGCAAACACTTCAGGGGAAAAACCCTGAAGAGACAGATTCATGTTGCCTCTATAACACCCAGAATTCTTGTCAAGGCAAAAATTACCCACCCTCCATGGGCCTATTACCTATTGTATCCCTCTGGCTCGACAAAATGAATGGGGATTGGAAAGAATTTTTTAAATACTCAATTATGCCAAGTTTACAGTGTCTGTTTTAATACCAGCCCAGTGATGGTATTTTAGCTATCAGAAACAGCCAGCCTTGGATGCCCTGATGGATTGAGAGGGAATCCAACATGAGATTTCCCTCTTTAAACATGGAAACATCTGCTTGAGATGAAAATATTAGCAAAGTAAACCTTGGGTTTCTCTCTTGTTTGTTTATTAATGTCAGTTGCCCATTATCAGAAAACTAACAGATTTTAAGCAGCTTCTGGAACTTACAAATAAACACAGTACAAAACGACTGTAAGACAGCAGAATCTAAAATGTAACTTCCCAAGTTAAGCACTGAAACGAATGGGTTAAAATTTGTTATTGATTACGCGCAGCAAATTGGTATCAATATCACAGGACAAATTTTCTCCAGGGTGATTTGAACCTGGTCCTTTGGATTTTCCAAAAGTGCACCAATTGCCCCTGGCACTGAATCCATGCACTTGGCTGCTGATCCTGCTCATCTCCTCTTTCTTTCTACCATTCCTAGCATTACAGAGTTCTCCAGAGAGTCATTATACATTAGGTCCAAATTGTTTGATAGGTTATTATTAATCCTCAAAGGCTTCTAGGAAAGCCAAGTTTTCATTGACTACTCAAAAACCTTGATAGTTGGAGCCTTCACAGAGCAAACTCTCTCCGAAGGCAGGGAACTGTTACAGAGAATGCTCATTCACTATCATAGTGGTAGGTAGGTAGGTAGGTAAGTAGGTAGGTAGGTAGGTAGTGACCTTAGGGAGTGTTTCCTAATTACCCAGAAAATATATATAAATTCTACTTGGGAAAGGCCATGATAAGATAGCTGGGATCCATCTCTATAGTTCACTATAGATAGCAATTGGTCCATTAAATTGTATTTAGAAACCTACTGGAAACTGGTGCAGCTCCTGCTGATTTCTGACCCAGAGACCATAGAATAGAAATAAGCCTATTCTTTTTTATTAATTAAACAGTTCTTTTAATAGACGTGGCACAGAAACAAAATAAACTAAGCCTTTGATCAGAGGAATTACCGGTATATGCTTGTGGCAAAGGTGAATACCAAAAATATTTGTAACTGAGCCAAAATTCTTTCTGTCCATGAATCACTGGAAAAGCTTTATTTTCATCTCTTACTTAGCCCAATCCTTCCCTAGATGTCTGTGCATTTATTCAATCAACATTTGTAAATCAAATTTCAGTGAACCTCTTTTCTTGCCAGGATAATCAGATACGGTAGCGTTTTTTCCTATTGCAGACTTTTGTTTCCATTATTTAAAATTATTTTTTAAGTATTCCATTTTTTTTAGATTCAGTTTTATTAATGCAGTTATTCTCAATATGGGGGGGCTGCAATTTTGTCATAGGGGATCTGTGAAGGCTTGAATAAATGTTATGATTTAAATTTTGAGTCAAGTCTTGGTCCACGGCCATGGTTACTGCATCAGTGTCATTTCCAGTTCAAATGGTACATGTTTTGCGTCTTGGCAGTTTTAGTTTTTAGCCTCCCCGGATTTTTCTGTAACTCATTCAGCCCATCCGTTCTGATCTCTGCTCTAATTTTATTGAAGCTATAAAAAAGTCAAAGGCTTGTGCAAAAGTCAAAGAAGTATTTTCTTTTTCTGACATGATTGGACGGGGGAATGAAACCTTTGCTCTATTTTGACAATTTTCTTGAAGAAGAAAATTGCTTTAATACCGTAATAACTCTCTTACCATTCATTTGCTGGTTTTGTACCTTTGGTCAGAGATTGGGCTAAATGAGAGAGAATTCCCTTTTGTGGATTTGTCTTCCTTTAGAAAAGAAAAAAAAAAGTTCTGCAGCGTGTTGTTTATGTGCACAGCTTGCAGGCTGCCCAACATCCTTATTGTCCCCCATATTCTTTGGCCGACTACTAGCAAACCCATCACATTGACGGTTATTTTTCTCTTTATCTCTTCCATTCATGAGGCACATTTGCATATCTATGGGAGAGTACATGTGCAAAAGAATAAGCATTATTGGTGGGAAAGTAAAAAAAAACCTTCACAAATAAACTCATTACAATACTTAATTATTCACCATTCATTCATTTTCCATTCATTTCTTTTAATCTTTTTGGTTTAGTGATCCCTTTTGCAACGGGCCTTTCCCAACGTATGATCAATTGGCACAATAAAAGTGTGTGTTTGAGGAATAAAGGTTGTGTGGCAGGCCATACATCGGACAACAGTGGAAAATTTGCATGATACACATAATAACATATGAGCATAAGCTCCTAAAATATGAGATTTAGGGATCCTGAGTCAACTGGGATTCTTTTCATGTAAAGGCCCCTGTTCACAGTTCTCTACAGCCCTAGCTGGCTTTGAGTCAGAACCAGCTGTGCCAAATCCTTTCTCTGAATTCCCTCGCATGTGCTTGCAATGAAAACCATTATTCAAGTTTGCTTCCGATTTTATTCTTTGTGGGTAATCATTCTCATAAAGTTTATGTGGGGCAAATCGTAAGTGAGTCCCATAACATCCTTTGCTTATTCTTTAGAAAAAGAATAAAACATATTTTTAATGCCGCATACAGGATGCCATCATAGGGGAAATGTTATCTTTTGAACAGCTTTCATTCCTACTTCACTTTCTGTCTTCTCATCCATTTAATCTTGCAATAACTGTCATAACCACAGCTTCACAAAACAGATTAGGGAATGACATACTGATTGGCCCAAAATGGTTGTTCTGTGACCTTGAAGACTGAGTGGTGATTTGAACAATCCAAAAAACAAATGTATGCATAGAGGAATATATTTTACATACTTTGGGCTTTAAATGGAAATATCTAAATGGTCGGTTACAGAGGTGAAATTCAGCAGGTTCTCGCAGGTTCGCTAGAACTGGTAGTAAATTTTCTAAGCAGTTTGGAGAACCGGTTGTTAGAAGAAATCTCCTTTTGTTT
>JAEANM010003483.1:0-13349 GCA_017656035.1 Myanophis thanlyinensis
GGATGTGCTAAAAGAGGACATGAAGTTAATTGGGGTGAGAGTAGAGGATGCTGAGGATAGAGTTAGGTGGAAACAGTGATTCACTGTGGCAACTCCTAACGGGAACAGCTGAAAGAAGAAGATATTCATTCTTTGATTATTTATTCCTTATCATACTTTGACTATCCTTTTATCCCTACAACTGCAATGAGTTTTCTTATTATTACCCAAAGTTCCAATTGAAGTAGAGACATTTTTACTGTTGCTCAACAAAATCACTGTGTATAATCAGAATAGCAACAGTTCTGTGAGTAGTGATAATCTCTGTTTATACTTCAACAACCATGTATACAGCTAAATGCCTTAAGAATTGGATGCCATTAAAACCTGCAAAGCTGTTATCTATACTACATGTCATTTTCAAACTTTATCTCCTACTTTGTACAAAAACTAGGATTGAAATTTAGAGTCTGTTAACAATAAGTCTATTAATTTTAATATTGGATGTATTCAGTAGTACAAACACTATAACTTTCATTTGGCTCTCTATTCAACAAACATGTATTTCTAGAAATGTAAAGTTAGAGAAACTGAAAAAGGCAATTGATATGACCTTGCCATGTCTATTTTTCCCCACTCTCTTACATATACATAAATGCATAAATTATAGTTTGTATATATCTCTTTCTTTCCATTATGTTTTAGTTAATTAAGCTGTATCTAGATAGAGTGGATCTTTCCCTGCCTTAATACTTAGACTCTAAAATGATACAGAAGATGGCACCTCACAGAAGGTGCCAAGTATCCTTAGCACTTATTACAAACATGGCAGACTTGGGATGCCGCTAATTAGTGTCATTTCATTTGAATGCAGCCCCACTCATTACAAATTTAAATAGGAGTGTTTGGAAACCAAACACTAACACTTTACACCAACTGGCAAATCCAGAGGGGGCCCAAAAGGAATCACTTTGATTGTGAATTTCTCATCTTCCGCATATAATAAATTTTCTGTCAAAAAGAAAGCAAAAAACATCTGGAGTGTGTATAATTAGTATATGGTTTAGATAAAACGTTCCCCTTAAAATGTCAAAGAATAATTGCCACTAGAAGAATGCAGATTCATTCAGAAGACAGAATACACCACAGCATATTCATAGTAGACTGAGTGGTGTTGCGATTCCTGATTGACAGAGGTAGTTAAGCTCCAAGATGGACATCTCAATACAAGATTCATCAATTCTGCACTCTTCTGTTGCTGATCCTTTCTAACCATAAGGAAATGACACATGCAAAGCAAAAGTGAGGCATCTAAACATCAACCAAGTTGAAAAGGAAGTAAGAGTCATCATGGGAGACCATATATCTATTTATTTAAATCTGGATTCATAATTTGAATTGAAAGTTGAAGGACATTAGAAACTTTTCTAAGAAACCAAAGCATCTTGAAATCTAATGATATCTTTTTAAATAAAGAGTCCCATATTCTAGTGTGGGACCATTTCAATAACAATATCACAAGCAATTTTATACCAGATGTGATCTTAATCCTTCTAGCTCAATACTGTCTTTGCTTGCTGGTAATGTTAGCCACTTTTAAGCTAAAGCCTTATTTGTTTAAACCTGGAATCTTGTGTTTCCAAACACAAGTCTTCACTGTTGAACTACATCGCATCGCTACATGTTGGAAATATTGTAGAATGTTTTACTAAGTGTAGCAGTGGAGTCTATGAATGAATTGAAGAAATAAATTTATATGGAAAGCCTTAGGAATGCACTTCACTTTTATACCGTTGAGCCTTTTTCATCAGCTAATGTATACAACTTTTGCAGCATATTATCAAATATTTTTTCCTGCTCTCCTTCAACTATTTCATGTTACCCAAGCCTAGCTTGCAACCTACCTCAAGATTCTGTTCCACAAGCCTCAAATGTCTTCACCACAATTCTTTTTTTGTAAAAAATTAGGGAATACATAGAACCAAAGACTGCTCTAATAGAGAGAGCAGAAACGAGAAAGGAAAACGTGCAAAACCAAGGGCAACAACTTTATTTTATGTTGAATGTGCAGATACAGTTTGTAAACATCTCTGCAGGTAGACTTTTCCTAAGGATGCTAATTGGGACCAGAAAAATCTATTCTCAAACAACATAGTGGTAAGTTAAAAGAATAACCTGACTGCAACATTTATCATTGGCAGTTCCTGCAGTCCCATAATGCCCATTGTTAAGCAAAGACAGGACCACAACTTGTGACTTCCTGCTGGCTTCACCACTGACTTTGCTTATCAGAAGCCAGCAGGGAAGTTACCAATTGCAATCACGTAACTGCAGAGATACTATGACAGTCGAAACTTTGAGGACCAATCATAACTATTACTCATTTAGCACCACCGTAAGTTTGAAGAGTTGCTGGACAAGTAGTAGTTAAATAAGGGCCATCTATAGTTTTTAATAAATGATATTGTTACTGCATTCAGTTCCAAATCTCCCCTACACACACACACATACACATACACATATACACACACACACTTTTTTTAAAGTATAGTAAATAAACTCCGTACAATTATATAGAGACATCTATATAGGATTTTTTGACCCTTGGTTTGCCCATTCAAAGATATTTCCTCAATATCCTAGTTTTGTTTAAAACCCTGGTATGTCAAGGCAATATCAACTATTAAAAGGTCTGATCCTGATTAATTTTTTTAGATTGCATTTCCATTGAAAAAATTAATAAGCTACAACAATACAATTCTTTTCTGTAGAGTTCCTATGCCACTTCCTTCCTATGCCACATACACAGAAGGAATTACTTTGCAATGTTGCCATATGTCACAATGGAGGAAGAAATTAAAGTAAGAATTTACCAGAATTTTCATTTTTCAATCAAAATTCAGCAAAAATGAAAGCTACTGGTTCATTCTTGCTTAATGCAAAAAATAATGGAGATTAGGAATTTTAGATTTTTTATTAACAGGCAGTTAGCTTCATCCATGGAAAACCTTTTTCGTAGTTTTCATGAAAAGAAAGAAAAATCTTGGTTTTTTTAAAAAAATATTGCTACTTTATTTTTTCACTTAAGAGAGAAGCCTGTAGATTTTCTGACCCAGGTGCCAACTAACTTGTCCAGGGTTCATTCTCACCCACCCAGCCACCCCCAATGTTCTCTGGGGAAAGACTGCATTTGCTCTTCTACTTCAGGCAGTAAAATAGCTTGGTTTAGCCCTGGGGCCAAGGCCTTCCTCAATCTTTTTCTGATGGCTGCATGGTCATGCCCAGTGTCGTCTTTAATCCCCAAGGATCAGGATGCTGATGTTGTGTCTAACTCTTCAGGATTTAATCAGAAGGAACTGGCCCTACCACCAAGCAGACTGAACGAACTGCCTCAGGCTGTAAACCCTGAAGAGATCTGTGTGTGCCACTCAGCTTGCCCCTAACTAGATGCTGTCAAAGTCTTTTGTAGATACTCTTCTTAAATATATTTAAGATTGTTCTGAACTGTTTAATTTAATGTTTTAATAACATTTTAAGATGTCTTCAAAAGTACTTTTGTTTTAATTGTATTTCTATGAAGCATTAGTGGAATAAACAGCATGCAAATACTTCATATAAATATAGAAAAGGGGGAGAATTAAAAAACAATGTTTCATAGTACTGTGATTTAAAGTGGCATTAAACATACAGTAATAGCTTCCAGGGTGGGTAAAGGAGCACTGAGGCTAATTCTAAGTTTCTTATTAGTGTGCCCAGCAAAATACTAATCTTTTTATAGCGTAAAATATTTTTTTATAGAAAAAAGATAAGCCACAGTTTTCAATATCTTCTTACAGGACCTTTGAGTTATAGAACTTTCTTGGGCAATTTGTGTAAAAAATAGCAGAAGTATCATCCCTTCGATGTTCTCATTTTAAATTCATCAGAGAACTTCTATGTTCTTAATTTAAAAATCTCCCTGCTCTTCTTCCCCCTTCATATATGTTGACTCAAAAATATGTTTCACAAATCCAATGATACTTAATTTGGATTTCTACAAGGGTTAAGGTCACAAATTTTGTTTAGGATACAAACACTTTTGGTCTCCAGCAAGCCTGCACAGACTTAAGGTTAAAATGGTTGATCTTTTAAAATGAATAGTTTGTGGCTGAAAAAAAAATCATGAAGTATCATATTTGTGATCATTTCAAGCAGTAAGATGGCTGCAGGGTCATGTGCAGTGTCTTTCCATCCATTTATATTTTACACTGCATCTAAAACTAATGTAATTTTTTCTTGACTATTTATGACCAGTAAAACCAATGACATAGTAAAGGGAAGCAAGAGAGAAAACAAAATGCTAATCAATTATTGGGATTATAGAAAAGTGTTTTGTGAGTGGTCACATCTGCCATGGCAATATTTTGTAAACAGTCAAGTTTATATATATCCCAATACTAACTATTTAGTTAGGAAATCCAATATATATTTTCATCTCTCCAAATATTCCTCCAATCCAAAAAAGTCACCTACCTACGGTGGTACTGATTTAAGACTCTTCTTTTTTCTCCACCTTCTAAAAGTGAGTTTAACTGACTGCTTTAAACACTGGATTCTTGAGGTTAAGGCAAACTTGCTGCATGAAGATTTCCCAAAACAAATGAAAGTATGCAAATGAGCTAATTTCTAGGTTCAGTCACATATCCTCCTGTTCGCATAAGGCAGTGTTTCTCAACCTTGTCGACTTTAAGATGTTTGGACTTCAACTCCCAGAATTCCCCAGCCAGCAAAGCTGGGAGTTGAAGTCCAAACATCTTACAAGTCGACAAGGTTGAGAAACACTGGCATAAGGCTATTGTCCACTGCCTCATCAAAAGCCAATTTAACCATATCTTACAATCTTCCCCAAAGTGTTATTGTCTGTATTCTTACCTTGCCAATCAGCTTTCCTTTCTTGTTCATGCAAATATAGAAGCCGGTTTCTGCTCCCTTGATTCTCACTCTACTCCCAAACGTATCGGTCTCCACAATGAGCTTGGCTGGAAAGAAGAAGGCAATAGAAGAAGTCAAGTTATAAGATCAACATCCTATAGAAGTCCCAGAGATTGGGGAAAAAAAGCAGAATGACATTTTTCAGTTGTAGCATGACTTAAGAGTACAATGGAAAGTAGGGACAGTCCATGTAGTTGGGCATTCTGTACAATGACAATAGAGCCAAAAGTATTGGTAACCAGGATTCTCTGCTATTCTTGTGATAAGGAATAAAACTCTGGAGTATGGTTGTAAAATCACTTACATTTATTTTTTAATACCCAGAGCAACTTGCCTGCTGAAACTCCATCCACACCCATATCTCATTTAAGGGTCTCTATTTGAAGCAAAGACAAAAAGGAATATGTTTTATAGGGAACCAAGAGCTGTATTGTACATTAGTTTTTCCCTATGGTAAGAGAGTCAATTAAAGAATGATACCAGTAGCACTAATATGTTTTTCTACTTGTCACTGAAAGACTGGGGAATTTTTTTATCCATGAAGAATTATGTGATAATAACTTGGTTAATTTTAAAGGCGTCACAAGATTATTCTTGCATTGGTCCCTGTTGTATATATCCAGCAAGAAAAAAATAATAATAATAATAATTCATTTTATTATTGTAACAGCAGCCTTTTGTCCAAAAGTTAGAATAAAGGAAGCAAAAAATGTGACTATTCTAAATTTCTTATATCTTCTTACTTAGAACTCTTAGAATTTAACTAACCAAAGGAGAAAGCGGAGAGGAGGAGTGGAATTTATGATGGACTGACTTTCACGACTGCTGAATTTAAGTACTCTTTTTCCATTCTTCATTTAGTGAAAAAAAAAAACCTACCACCCTGCACCACCATGAAATTAGCTGTCCCCATAGCAGGTCTCTATTCTGCATCAACTCTCTATTTCAAGTCATCTATTTCAAGGTAACAGTAACACAATCTTATAGTATACACTGATACCAACCTTGGATAATGTTATAATACTATGTTAACACTGGAACTTCTAAGAAAAGATTAAGCCTGTCTATCTCATAGTCTGGAGACAAAAAATTAAAAAAAAACCAATATTGCCTGCACATGCTTGTACCACGATCAAGGCAAATGGTGAAAGCACAACACACAGAGAGACAAGAAAACCAGATGTTAATGCAAAATCTAGGTCAGTAATAAATACAAAAAATAACGGTATCTTCTAAAGATAGCAGCATGGTTTGTGCAACGAAAAGGAATTTTAATTTCTTGCTTAATTATCTTGTCTTCATTGCATCTCTATTGTATGTAGGCCATGAAGAACCAGAAGACAGTTTAAGTCCCTTCTCCACCTTCTTCTCTCCTTGTATGGTTGCTGATTTTGCAGAGAAAAGCTGACCCCTTAATGCATTTCATCTTTGTGAGAGTTGAGAGGGTATATTGATTTAATCTCAGTTTTTTTAATGGGCATTGATTGATTTATGGAGCTGCTATGCAAATTACAGATCAATAGCATGTCCTTTCTTCTTGCTTTTGCATAAACCCCAAGATTTGGAGCCAGCTGTCCTCCAAGAACTATCTCAGCACTCCAGCTCTGCCCTATTATTGTGTCTGAAAGAAATAAAGGATTCTCTGTGGAACTTTTATTAAGGGTTCAGGGGCCCAAAATTTCTTTGAAGAACTGGACTTCTTACTTTGCCATTTTTTATCATAACTAGATAATACATCTCTAAATTGCATCCCACTCTTTTTTTTCTGATAATACTTGAGCCTTTGCAGACAAGGGCTTTTGCTGACAAAGGGCAAATTCTGTAACTTTATAATAATATTCGCACCAGTGATTGGAATTCATTATAACTTGTATAGATAAAACAAATCTTCTTCTATGATACATATTTGAGCCTTTCTCTTACTCTCCTCCATCCCAATCTATCAAGGATCTGTTTTTAATATAAAACAGACAACCCAATTGGATCATCGTTTCAGAGGTATTTCCTCATCTAAACAGAGAAACAGAATGGCCAAGAGTGGGCAAAACAGCAGTAGGAACAGGAGCAACTTCTCATCACCTGCCTCTTGGGAATCTTACAGGGAGCATCAGAAATCAATCCTTCCTTCCTCTCTCTCCATCTTTTCCCTTTTCAGCAGACATGTAAGTGGCTGCTTCTGGGTGAGGGAGGGAGCAAGGAATTATGAGATTGACTGGGAAACTGTCCTAGAATATTGAAAATTAAGATAACATGACCACAGCAGTAACCCAGCAGCACAGCAATAGCCAGTAACAATGAAGCAGCCACAACTTTTCCAAATTTCATTCTCTCAAAGTCATGGATTTTGGATGCATTCTATAAGTTAGTTCATTTGAGGTATCTTGCTTCAAAAATTGTTGCCTTATGATACACCATTCAATAAAAGTCATGACAACAAAAGATTTAGTAGTATATAGATATAAAAAGTTCTCCAGTGCTACTTCTATTCTTCCCAAATATTCTCAGCTATAATTCCTACAAATTTTTATTCCTAGCCATTTATGAGTAAGGGTTGGGATGAGTCCACAGAAGGTATTCATTCACATTCAGTATTACCAATCCTCTACAGGAGTCTGGAGGACATGAGATTGTGACAAACCACAGCTTACTTATGTTATATTCATACTTAAAACAGAGGTTAGGAATCTAACATAGAGCTACAATCAGGAGCAACAGTGCTGAACAAGAATTTAAGTACAGGTAGCCTGTGACTATGTCTCTTGCCATACCCATGACAATTAGAATCAAAAGAAGTTGCTATCCAAATATCTGGAGAGCATGAAGTTACCTATCTCCTACTAAAAAGGACCTAGAATGTTGCTGCAGTGAAACAACTTTTGTGCAACATGCTTGGTCCTGAATTTGCACCCATTAATGTAAATCCTACTTCAGTGAACCTGTGCTAATCATGCTAATCACACTAGAGCAAATATAAACACAAACATGCTCAGCCAACCAGATGATTGGTTTTATGGCACTTCAGCCTTTGCAGAATAGTTATCTGCAAGATCCTTTCAAAAGCAGTAATACACTATTCACCTATGATGAATTTTAGGGAAAGAGAGGAATAGCAATGGAGATAAGCCACAATGCTCATTGTTGTTTGTTCCATCTTTTTTTGTATTTTATTTTTCAGACTAAATGTCAAAGCACTATAATGAAAAAACCAGGCTGTGGGACTTGCAGGACAGCTGGAACTATACCAGCTTAGTGTAAAGTTTGGAGAGCCTCACTATTTTACCCAAATACTACATTCAGCTAAAGTCTTCAATATAAAAGACTATTTCTAACAGCGGCACAAGAATAGAAGAACACATTAAGGGCACACACATGAACATAAGAGAAACTGCACAAATCGTTTAACCCTGGTTTATTCATTCTTCTAATGATCTTTCCCTCACTTCCATCTTTTTAAGCCATCATTTCTTGAATCAGTTTCCAATACAGACATAATGGAATACCTTGTTTTCCTAGCAATGATAAATTATCACATCAATTTGAATATCACATCAATTATCCTGTCAATTCTGAAGATGTGATGTACTTGCCTCAAGCAGAGGAAAGAACCCTTTGCAACACGGAAGAGTGCATATTTGAAAAATAATCAAGGGAAGGCTTAAAAAAAAAAAACCTGTCAGGCTCAGCCTAATGATATGCTTTCTCCATAAGCAACAAACATTTCTACAGGAGTTAGTTAGATCTTTCAATCTCTTTTTAAAAATCATTTCTGCCCTGCCTTCTTGAACCTACACCATGCAACAAGTTAAGCATTTCTTTTTCTCTTTTCTCAGGTAGGAGAAAGAGGGAGAAATGGCATGGCATTATCATGTTAGTGCCCGTGCTGCTATGTTAATACTGAAACAACCTCTACAACATCTGTGTCTAGGAAAACTCGATACCTTTATCAAGTCTTGGGTTGTATTCACTTTATTCATCTTGCAGCTTGCAATGCAAGAACTTGTTTATTTGTTATTTACTTCATCAATTGCTCCAAAGGCCTCATACAAGCCCTGCAATGTGAGTTGCCCAGAAACTGCCCCTCTACTGGGCTAAAGAAATAAACTAATGGAAGCCAAGATACTGTTATCATCAAGTCAAGGTTGGCACAATAACCTCAGGAGTATCCTGCATTAATTGAAGCTTGCTATTACTAGAAGCTGGTTATAACGTTTTTGGGGATGTTGTTTCACAGGTTTCTATAGTTCATCCCAAATGTGCCATTTTTATGCCACAGAGATGGACAACAGATGACTTACATGTAGCTCCTGTTTATTGAATTCTTAAATTATTCCCCCACCCCCATAGTTCCAATGCCAATGTTCATCTGAGAAATGCTACACACCACAGTCCAAGTAAACTGATTGGTTTATTAAGTCTGATTTGATGAGATATTGTTTTATTTCTTTAATGTTTTACTTCAAAAGTACAGACTCTCCAAAATGAGATGAATTCCATTCTCCTCTGGCACAATCAATGCATTGTCAGGATTGCCCTATGCTGGTGACTCTTTGGTGGTGCCAAAGTGAAAAAGTGACTTCAGTCACAAAGTAGACCATGTCTTTGATAGTGAAAAGTTTGTGTGTTACAACTGAACTTTCTCCAGATCTCCCTTGGGAACTTGCAACATCTTCTAGAGCAGTGTTTCTCAACCTTGGCAACTTTAAGATGCTTGGACTTCAGCTCCCAGAATTCTGGGAGTTGAAGTCCAAACATCTTAAAATCACCAAGGTTGAAAAACACTGTTCTAGAGAAATCCAACTTTTGTGGAGTCACTGAAGAGATAATGGGGTGGTTGGGTAATGTGAGAAGATGCTACAAGTCACCAGTGTGAAAAGATTTTAAATATAGGCATGTCTCTTTTTGGGATGAAAACCCCATTCTTGGAATGACAGTGGCTATGATAAGGTCTTATTACTTTGTGCAAAAAGATTAAAAAAACATTGATGATTTTCTCCCGTAAATGAATTCCTCCAAAACATTCCAGATACTACTATTAAAATATTAAACAGGCTTCTCACCACTAGGGTGGGGCATAAAACTGATCAGCTAGAGAATCCCTTTAAGGTTCCAAACATCCTATGGGCTTTTCCTATCCAAGTGATCTATATGCTTTCCTGCAGAAACATAGTTTGTTCTATAATAAAAATACATTATTGTACTCTTATTCTAATTAAAGCATAACCACAATTACTGCTGGGTCAGATCAAGTCTGTCTAGAACAGAACTTCATTTCTCATAATGGTAAGACAAGTCCAATAATGTAATATTTAATAATAATGCAGAAACAGCTAAGCTGAAATTTCTCAACAACATTTTTTCCCCTTTGCAAGTGCCTTCTGTTTTACTACTCCATTGCCCAGATCCTTGCAAACTTCCTTCAAAATAAATTGTATTTTTTTTTGTACTAATATTCTTATTGGAAATGCATGCTACTGGTAGAAGCACACAGGGCATTTTCTGCATGGCACCAATTCAGCCACTGAGACGGACACCAATTTTTCCATAAACTTAATAAATCCTTTTTGAAGCCATCTAACCTGACGTCATCACCCTCACCATCTCTTTCTGCCTCTCTTAACTCTTTGCTGTTTGAAACTGCATAAGACCAGTTCTTTTCCCTGGGTGAATGCTGACCTGTATAGGGATTACACTATTGTAGCCATCTTCAAACTGACTTTGGACTTCACCAACTACAATCCCCAGGTTGAAAACTGCTAAATTCCAGCATCACATCACTTCTTCTTCCAACCTATTATGAGCCCTTTAACTTTATTGCCTTTTTTTTGTCTATAAAATATTAACATCTGTAACCTCCTCCTTGCCCAAGGACAATTGGACCCCTGACTCCTTTTCATTGAACTGCATAGACAAGGTTCCCTTATTTATCTCTCTTTGGGGGACACGAGTAAGGGAGGTCGATCAAGAGAGCAGTTAACATTTAAAGAGCATCAGTTTTCATGCTCTTCCTCTGCTGACTGGTGGAAAGGCATAGAAAAGCAGCCCCAAACACAGGCACAACACCACATGCTTTTTTCCTCTTCTACCTTTTCAAAGGCCTTTTTCTGATTTATTGCCTGTTGGTCAGCTTTACCACACGAGCCTCTTCGGGGACTCACCCTCTAACACTGAATTGGTCTCTGCCTTGACAAACTCAACTGCGTTGCTTCGGCACAGAGATACTACAGAGTGAAAGCAGAGCAGAAAATGTCAGAGAGAAAACGGTAACCTGCTTGCAAGGAGCCAAACTAGCAAAATGCTCATTCCAATCCTAAAATAATAATAATAAGACATTCAAAAGTTGTACGTTTTATTATTATTTCTGAGGTTGCAAAAATTTCCTAAAAGATCCAACGGAAAACAAACGCAACAATTATCATTCATTTCTAACATTACTTCCTCTCATAATGATGTAGTGATTCAAAGCCAGATTACAGATTGCTATACAAGACAGAAGAAGACACCAAGCTTTAAAATCCAGAGGCTTCACTCCTAATTAGAAAACTGAGTCAGATATTGACAATCAAGACAGATAACCAAGAAAAATGGACCTGACCTTAAATCAGCTATTAAAATGTCACAGCAGAGAAAATGGCCATCGGTGGAAATAAATCATTTTTTTAGAAAGAAAGAAAGAAAGAAAAACAACTTGAAGTATAACATAAGACGTAAAGGGTGTGAAAAGTAGATTTTGTTAGTGAAGGGGTGAAAGCTTAACAGTTCCAACTCTATTCTTTCTCTTCAGTGACAGATTTATCCCAGTAAAAATTATGTTTCATGCTCAAACTTTGAAAGGAAAGTGGCTACGTAGAGGCAGAAAAAATGCACCAAGGCACACTTGATCCCCTAACTGGACTGCAAAGAGGAGAAAGTATTCAGGAAATGTTTAAAAAGGTGAAAGTTAGAAGACTTTTAATAGCTCTTCCAGACATGGGGGTCTCTCCAGAGATTCATATAGAACAATCCTGAACCTCTATTTTAACATTTACAGACTTGCAATTCTCCTAAAGCCTTACATCTGAAAAACTGCTTGTGTTTTCTTTCTTTTTAGATCACTGCTGAGTTTGCTTCTTATGCTTCAAATGCTTAACCATTCTAATAGAAATATTTTCTTTTTCAAATCATTCATTCCTGTGTATTGTAATGCTGTTATTTAAACATTAAATAACTTTTTAGAGAATGATATATTTAAAGAAGTGATGCACATTTCCCTCCTTTATTTAGAATCAAGCTGCAGTATATTGTATATTTCAGTTATGGCTGGAAGTTTTTTTGAAAACTAAGATGCATACTGTATACACATGCAAACTTTGCCCTCACTATCAGTGCCTGCTAATGTTAATAAAATCTTCAGCCAGCTTAAATATAAGCAAGCCTGCACAATTTTCAGATAATAGTTTGATGTGAGAGGGGAAAATTGTGGCTAATGTGAGACGTCAATAATTGTAGTCATGATACATAAATTGTAGCGTTATGAAGATTCAATATTAAGATGTGCATTACAGACCACAAATTGAAGACAATGCAATTATGGATCATCTCATTTAATATTATACAATGTTTCATAAGCATAATTAAAGTTAGAAAGGAGAATATGGATTTATGATTTGTTGTGGTCTGTTTTTGATGAACTGAATATAAACTGATCATTTGTAAAACTATAAGTCTTACCTAAAACTTTACAACTGGCCTTCTATTCTCACATCTTTTTCTCTTTGAGAAAGATGCCATATTTTGTGCATCCTGAAAGCTCATTTTCCCAGAGCAGCCTTTTTTTAGCTGAAGGCACGTTTTGCCTGTGATTCTAGTAAACCTGGGGTTAACATCACAACATGCTCCCAGTTTCCTTATTTCTACTGCACTGTTAGGCTGGAACATACTGCAAGAAGACACCTATTCTCTCACAGTCCCAAGGTTCTAATTCTTAAAAATCTGCAACTCATCCCACCATTTCCGTGATCAATGATCAGGTGTAAAATCCAACCCAATCTCCTCCACAGATGCTTCGACTCAATCCGCAAAGGGAAAGCATTATACTGTTATTACAAATATTGATCCCCACATTCTTCCATAAGAAGCTTTCTGCATTCCAAATGCTTGTAATGATTTCTGGCAAACAAAGGGGACGGAAATCATCAATTACTGGGCTGCATGCATGCCCTCCCCACCCCCCACTCTCCCAAAGCTCCTGCCCACACAGACAGACTTACCATGAGCATCTCCATCTTCTGCCATAGCATTGATTTTCTTGTTGTCCAGGATTTGAACATGCTTCCCGCTGGTTCGACTGTATAGCTGATAGGTCCGGACGAGTCTCCGGCTTAGTTGGTCGGTCACCAGGCTCTGCTCCCTCACATGCTGTG
>JAEANM010003484.1:0-21274 GCA_017656035.1 Myanophis thanlyinensis
CTATGTTTTTTATTGGCTGTGCACCGCCCCGAGTCCCTAGGGAGAGGGGGCAGTATATAAATCAAATAAAATCTAAAATCTAAATATGAAGTTTTCTATATATAGTACATAGTCAGCATATTTAATAGCTGTTAGAAACTACTAATTTTTCTAATTAGTTTTAGAGCAGCTCAAACAGATCAGTACCTTTACATGCTGAAATATATTAGAATAAACATCTATATCCAAAGTGGAACAAACGATTTGGAATACACATCAACAGTTATGTTGCATCTTTTATTATTGGTGTTTTGTTAAATCATGTGCATCTTTTCTTGGAGTTGCACAGCAAGATGAAGCTTAAGGAGTTGTCAGTATGTGCAACACAAGTACCAACACGTGCTAAGAATCACCTTTTCTCCTTTCATTCCAAATTGCTGCACAGCACTGTGCTAAGAATTATGAGTACGGTATATAGAGTTGTCCCTATCCATTTTTCCATAGTATTCTATTTTTGCGCAGTTATTTTTCTTATTTATCATAACTTTCTCTGAAATGAGTTACTCCAGTCTGTCTATCATTTAGATTTCCCTTCTAGATTTTTAATATCATTTTTAATGTACTGTGGACAGAATTATATAGTATTCATATATTTTTATAAAGGCATTATTGTACTATTGATAAATTTGTTAGATTCTTCAATATGTACCATGAAATATGCCTTTTTTAGTTGTTGTACTTGATGTTTTTATGAACTTTGCCTGTAGCATCCCAAGGTTCTTCTGAGATCTTATCAGTGTGAAGGTTGATTTTTTTTATGTCTGTAAAAATTTAATTAATTTAATAATTTAATCTTTGTTTACAGTAAACTTATTTTCATATTGTACTGTTTATTTATTCCAACTTCAAGAGATCTTTTTAGAACTCTTTGCTGTCTCTCTGCTTTTAACTATCCTAATAATTTTAGACTCCTTGTTTCTTAGCTTAATCTTGGGTTATGCCTCTTTTTTCACCCAAATATTGGGCTTATTATCTATAGTTTGAAGAAGATACTGAAGACACTGGAGGAGGGCCAGATGGCGGACAGGGAAAAAGGAAGCGGTTGTTCTCCAAAGAATGTAAGTTGGTGTCAGCCTTACAAGTAAGAGTAAAGTCAATTATTTGCATGCTCAAGATAACAAAGAACTGCCATCAATTGGTATAAGAAATAAAGATGTATTAGTTTTAATGACCTATTTTTTTTAATAAAACAGCTTTCTATGTTTCCATGGGTAGTTAGGAAATTTAACCCTTTTATAGTCTCCACTTTTGAAGAATCTCTTTGTTTATGCGGTACACTTTTTGAATGCCAGTATTACTGTGAATTATTGAGTGATTTTTGTCTAGCATCTGTATCCTATCAATCTGAATTACTAAATAAAAAGAAACTGAGATGGTTAAGTTATACTTAATATCATTTACATTTGCCCATGTGTCATTTGATATACGTAATTTGTAGCATAGCAAATGAAATATCCATTGAATAACGTTTCACATTTTATGAATCATGTAAGATGTCTTTCATTGCCAGTTGGTCTTGAGGTGAGTTAGTGATGAACAGCATCAACTACTACTTATCTTTTTTATTTAAAATAATTTTTACTACAGTGCAGTATATTTGTATTCTGGGACTTTGCGTTTGCTAATATGCTTCCATGGCAGTTCTAAGGGCACAGTCTGCTTTTCAGGCCACTATTTTAACAGTAAGGCAAAAGCCCTTCTAAGTAGTTTCATTGTAAAGTATCATTTCTATAGTATGTGTCCTACTAAACCTTATATAATGTGTTGCAAGTTTCTTGAACCATACATTGGAATTTAGAACTTGTTGGCTACTTTATTCATTTGGGTTATAAAAGTGCAGGGGCTTTTCTCAGAATATTCCTCCTTGCAACATGTTCTATTAAAATGATCTTTTAAACACTGATAATAAAGTTCCAATAAGATTGTCTCATTGTTTTCCGTTACAAGTTTGAACTACACTTCCCCAGTAGTTTTATTTAAAAATACTATTAAAATTTGCTTGAATGGAGAATTTAGAAGAATATTAATAATTATGTAGATCATAAGTCTTCCAGGCTGCTCCATTTGGTGCCCTCCTGCAGTTGATTTTTGCTTTTTTAATTCCAGTGAGATGTATGATGTATGGATTTGGAGATGATCAGAATCCTTACACAGAGTCTGTGGATATTCTTGAAGATCTAGTCATAGAATTCATCACAGAAATGGTAGGTTCTCATAATAAGTTACTACTTATTAGAGACATTTGGTACAACAGGTGCTACATTTAGGCTTTTGTTTCCTTGCAGTTCTGTGTTTCATGTAAAATGAAGAAGTGTTCAGAGATATGTATAAAAGCTATTATGACACAACCATCTAAACTTCCAATAACAATTTGTTTTACAATTTTTCACACACACCCTTTATTACTTTATATATGCAGCAAACATATATACTATTTCCTCCTATTTTTCCCATAACTGTGAGGTGGATTGGCTGAGACTGACTGGCCCAAAGTACCCCAGCTGGATTTCATGCCTAAAGCAGAACTAGAACTCAGTATTCTGTATTCTGGACTAGTGCCTTAATCAGTGCACCAAACTGGTTCTCAGGTGATTAATGAACTAAATAGCAGTGATTAAAATGTTGGATTAGAAGCAGAAATATCCAAATTTTAGTCTTCCCTCCGCCAGAGTCAGTGGATAATCAACTTCTAGTGTCTTTCATATGCAAGCAGGGTGGATTTGGTTTAAATCAAATTGATTTAAATCATGCTTTAAATCACGAGTAAAAAGGCTTAATTTAAATCAACTTGATTTAAATCATAATTTTTAAAGAGCAACTGTCATCTCTCCTGCAGCAGCTCCTTCTCTGGCCCGTTGTCTCACTGACAGTTGCAATATTGCAGAATATATAACTTCATGCTACATAACTAAGCTCCATTTCATGCTGAATAAACTAAATTATTAATGTATCTTAAATAGAAAACTATCTTTAGATAGATTTTTACTCTGAAAGCATTTTATTAAAATAAATTCGATAAAAATAATCATAATTTTTTGTCCACCCTGTATGCAAGTATATTGTCTAAATACTGAGCACAACTCAGTAGCATCACAAAAAATGTCTTTAATTGGATTTAATTGAAATGGATTTTCTTTTTGCCCCATAGACCCACAAAGCAATGTCGATTGGACGACAAGGTCGAGTACAGGTTGAAGATATTGTCTTCTTGATTCGTAAAGACCCGCGAAAATTTGCCCGTGTGAAGGACTTGTTAACAATGAATGAAGAGCTAAAACGAGCTCGAAAAGCATTTGATGAAGCAAACTATGGTTCTTGAGGCCTTTTTTGAGCTCATCCCATTTTTTGATTCGCCCTTTGATTCATCTTTTTTGAATCTTCCTTACTATAAAAGGAAGCTCAGTCAATAATAATTCGGAACACTGCCACACATTGAAATAGTTTTAACTGTGGACTATTTTCCGAGATTCTTTGTATTGTGCTGCTTGTCTTTAGAACAAAATGCTAAACTATTCTTGGACATTATTCCCTATTATATCTTGAATTTTTTAAACTGCAACAATTTGAGTGTCATAATTCTAGGTTTACATTCTTATTTAGGTCACGATTTTTTTCAAGTGTTACTAAAAATTTCTAAGGGCCATATAGCTATTATCTTTTACTTCTGTCCTATCAAACTCTTAGTTTAAAAAAAAACAATGTTCATAAATCTCAATACTTTTAAATCAGGGGTGTCAAACTTAGGCCGGATGCATCACACGCAAGCTATGCCTACCCTGGCTCCACAAAGGCAAAAAAGTTGTGATACATCACATGATGCAATTGAGTTTGACACCTGTGCTTTCAATGGATCTTTCTTTTCTCCATGCTTCATTTACAGAAAGATAATCTCTTTCACAGAAGAGTACAAATATTAGCAAGCAGGAACAGTTTAGTTTGACTGACTCTGTGAGGAGGAAATTGAACAAATGGAACTAAATCACTAGCTCAGAAATAATTATGTAATCCACCAAAAGCATTAACCATAATTTCAAAATAATGAGGTTCCTTCTACAATAATCTGCAGAAATATTTTGTGTGTTGTTTATCAGTCCCTTTGCATTAAAATGAAATAATATAAATTTATGCATTATGTCAGTGATAGTTGCTTGGATCATCAAGGCCGAGTTGTATATATGGATAGCAACATAAGAAAACGCAAGAAATTGGACTTGTATAGCAGATTAAACATTTCTGAAAGAGTGGAAAGTGCAGCAACAATGGTGGCCAGACAGTAAATTCCAGCAGTCTCCAGAAAAATGAGAGATTGTGTGTACCCAACCCAGTTGCATTCTGGACAGCTGCATAAAGTTCAGGAACTTGTGATAAGCTTGGGAGTTGAGCAGCTGGGAATTGACTATGTCCATAGCTACCGTATAATGCAGTTCATAGGGATAAAAGGGTTGCACAAGGTTGACATCTAACTTTTTAAATGCTTTTGAAAGAGATTTTGTGAGTGATAGGAAGAGAATTCCACTTGTGTCAACAATTTTTCTGGATTAAAATGAAAGATTTAAAACTTGGCAAAAAGCTTAACAAAGAGTGGTTATAAGAAAGTTTAAAACAGATTGAAGGATTTTTAAATCTTTAAAAGATTTTTAAATGAAAGTGGTTTTGAGGAAAAAAAAGGAATTAAAATAGACAAATGAACCTGATCTTTTTAGGAATTTTTTTTCCTACCAAGTGCAGATAACTGGAATTAAAATAGACAAATGAACCTGATCTTTTTAGGAATTTTTTTTCCTACCAAGTGCAGATAACTGGTTAATTATAGACTATGATGCTGACTTAACTATGGAGTGCCATCTAAGATTCAAGTATTAAGGGCATGGGAAGACAAAACAAACAGTGGGGAGGGGGCAGACTTGCTTTTTACTCTTTCAATTGAAACTTTCATTTGGATTACAGTATCACAATGGCAACCACTAGAAAACCAGCAAAAGTAGCAGAGGGGAGTAGACTCACTAGAGCAACTTATAGAGAGTAATTAACATTCAATTTATCAGAAAATGTTTTGAGGAGTTAAATAAATTAGCTGAATCACTTGATACTAAATAGATAAAAAATGTATTTGTGTCCTTTCTTACCAACTGAGATTACATTCTGCATGTAAGAGAAGAACAAGACACATGAAAAAAATTAGTTAACAAATTACAGGTAGTTATTCAATTTATAAGGCACTTCAATAGTCCAAGTAACTCTAGGCAGACAATAGAGCATACATAATAAAACAAATAGAAGACAGAAATAAACAAACCCTGTTTCACTGTATTCTATGTGCTGTCATAGAAAGGATGAAACATACATACAAACAAAAATGCAAACTTTCTCCCTTCCTCAAAAAGGGTTTGTTTTTCCTTTCTGAGGTAAAATATTAACCTGGGACACCTCTAAGTTGCCCCGTCTTAGGACTCGCCATCAAAGCTTATCACTTTAAAGAATACTAAGTATAATTCACAGCCATATTCTTATTGATATTTAAAAATGTATAGTTCCTGCAACCATCTAATATTGCAAAGTGATGTTTTGGTTCTAACTTTGCTATAAACTCTGAAGGCACTCCACTTTAGCTCTTTGGTGTTCTTCATTATCTTCACTATCCATTCACCTCAAAGAATTGTTTGAGGAAACTTACTCAACTATTGATAGCAGCATTTGTTTGGCAGTGTTCCAACTTAAGTTTCATCTGCTGTGTAGCAACACTCCTATAGATATAAAACAGTGCTGTAAAAATAAGTAATTGAGGGATGAATCAAATCAGTCCACCAATTACAGCTTGCTTTTCAACCTCAAGGAAACCTCAAAACCTAAGAACACTTGCCTGCATTTGTTATAATGGAATAGAAATAACATTTGAACTAAACATCATTTCTGACTAACAGAAAACAGCCTTAGAGACCTATAACTTTAAAAATATCATCAATGTCATTCTGTTCAGTAGCTTGTTTCTGTGTATGGGCGGGGTGACTCTCCAACACTGCAGGGTCACAAATGCCATCCTGGATATTTTCCTCAAAAGTCTTTGTCTCACTGGAGTCCAAACTCCGAAATAGAAAGCACTGATTGAGGAAAGGAGATACAGTTCCCTTGAAAAGAGGACCCTTTCTGTGTACAGACGTAGCAAGTGAAACACAGCTCTGCTTCCGTGACAGTCGTCTATTTCGGTGGGAACTTCCTTGTATGGGTCTCTGTCGGCAACTTTGGAGTGTAAGGAATTTACAGATTGTGGCTTTAACACATCTAAGTTTCCGCTGCAACCTGTAAGAGAAAAAATATTAGCAATTAAAGCAGCAAAGAGCAATTGTTTGATGTAACAGTCTGTAAAACAGTCTGTCATTTATTTTGTGTAATCCAGGTTTTTTCACATAACAAAGTTCTAGTGAGCTTGGAAGAGTTTAATTGATTAATCAAAATCTGAAACAGGTGTTGTGGCCCGCCAGCGGCCAGTGGATCTGTTGGCAGACTCCGACAGTGAGGAACAACACGAACCTGTCCGGGAGTCTGGGAAAGACTCTGATGAGTGTTCAGAAACAGAGCTGGGGCCAGGGATGCCTGTCGGTAATCAGCTGCCTTCCAAGTCGGAGAGCAGTGAAGAACAGGTAGAAAGTGTCCCTGATGTACGCATGCGGAGAGCTACTAGGAGAAGAGAGCAGCTCTGGAATCAGGGCTGTTTAGGAAAGCATAGCACAGGTAGCTGGTGATTGACCCCTCCCAGAGGGATTAAAAAAGGAACAAAGAGGAGGGGAGCTTTTTCAGAGAACAATTTAGTTCACATTGCTTTGGAGAGCTCTACATTTGTGACTGCAAGAGGAATTGTGACATTCTCTGGCCTTGGGCCAAGCCTGATAGGAGTCTAGGCTATCAGCCTAGTTTTGTTTATTAAATAAAGATGTTTTAGCAGACAGCCAAGCCTGCTTTCTTGTCTTGTGAGGCCTAGGACAGAACAACAGGTTACAGAAGAAAGCTTAACACTGGAGGCAGATGCGTGCTCCAACACCATTTATGCAGTTTAATTTTATTAATATGCACACAGAAAAAGAAGTTTCATCATTTCTGTATTACAAAGATGGAAATAAAATTCTTTTAGCATCCATTTAGGGGCCAGAGAACGTATAGTTCTCTAGATATAGTTTTTCAAATTTTCCAGCCCTCTGAATTATGATATGGGAAGAGGCATGATCCCAAAAATACTTGGTGAAATGTATCTGAGACAAGCAAACTGGTGGGTAAGAGGTACAGGCGGACACCGCTGGTAGGCATCATAAATTATGCCTAGCTGGATGGGGGTTATGGAGCATGGGAGGGTGGGTGCTACAGGCAAGCACTATGAAGTATAGGCAAATGGGTGATGTCGGCAAGCACTATCATTACAGACAATAAGACCGCCCTGCTGCTGAGGGGCTCCCCGGAAAAAAAGGCAGGAGCAACTTGCAACCTCTGGCAGCTTTCCCACTGACTTTGCTTGGAGGAAGATGGCAATTACAGTCCTTGTAATTGAGAGCAAATTGCCCTGCGCCCAAATCCCAATCCTGTGACCACAGGAATGCTGTAATAGCCACAACTTTGAGGACTGGTTCTAAGTCCCTTACCACTAAGTACCACTGTAATTTTGAACACTTACTGAACAACTGGTAGCTAAGGAAGGACCACTTACATTTCAGGATTACAGAGAGCCTGTTTAGAAGGTATGGAAAAACAAGGATAATAATCTACACACCTGCAACCATGGGCTTCCACATGCTGCAGCCTCTTGCTTTTTAAAAGCTTCATTCCTAAGAAGAAAGCCCCTGATCTAAATTTATTGTTTTTACACCAGATAATTGTTGTTTTCAGTGTTTGACACAGTTCTTCAAAGGAGTGTACTTCTTTAAACTTGGACACAAAAGAATGAAGATGCCGAGATCTCAGGGCTTTAGAAGACATAGATGTGATTTTCTTAGATGAAGGAAGCATATTAATGAATCTAGAATTCTGAAATAAAATAGTAAAAAATTAACACTGGAAAACATTTAATTAAAAAGGTATGACTCAGAATAAACTTTAATATACAGCATCCTTGGCTAAAAAGAAGATAGAAGTTGAAAAATTAAATAACAATAGTTTTAACCACTTTGAAAGATTTAGAGTTTGTATTAAAGCAAATGTTAACATGAATTAATATCCCTTTGGAATCTTCAAAATTTGCTTTTTGAATGGCCTAAAATGCATATCAAAGTAGTTTCCAGAACAACTCTGAAATGCTATCTCTTCTTCATATTAAAAAAAATCAGCACTATTTCTCATGATCAAAAAAAAATCCACAGAAGACCTGATTAACTTATGAAATTGTCTAGGATCAAATTAAACAATTAATTAGTGCTGCTTGTTTTAATTAGGAGATTCCCTCAAAGGTTTCACAAGTTCTAAAGACACCAAATAAGAATGAGACAGGAATTAAAATTAACTTTCCATCTGAAAGTGTGTTCCTGACCATCAAGCTATAATCAACTATTCTCAAATATTCTTGAGATCCTATAAATCCATATCCAATGGAATAAATTTCCATTACACAAAAACAATTAAATCACTAACCCTATTTACAAAGGAAAGGGATAGAAGAATGTGTTTAGTCATATACATATGTAATTACAAAGCACAGATAGTACTTATGACATTTAAAGAAAAAATATACAGATTGTGCCAGCTGGATGATTATAGGCCAGATATTCTTTTTATAGGGTTGTTACGGATAAAACAGGAGACAGGCTCATTAGTTATATAATTGCCTTCAGCTGATCCAAAATAAATGTGGGATAAAATTACTTTTCCTTCTGTTCAGTCATGGAAACAGCCTGGACAAGTCCCCACAGTTTTCTTGGCAAGGTTTTCAGAAGTGGTTTGCCATTGCTTCCTTTCCAGGCTGAGAGAAAGTGATTGGCCCAAGGTCACTCAAATGGCTCTATGTCTAAGGCAAGACTACAACTCATGATCTCTCAGTTCTAATGTAATGTCTTTAACTACTACATCAAAGATGTTACCAAATATAAATAAATACAAGCGTACAAGAGAATGGAACAAACCTCCTGTGACACAGGATTAGGATATTTGCATAATGTCTTCAGATCAAACTCCAACTTCCCTACAAGACCTAAATGAAAAGGCATGGAGAGAAAACAAAAAACAGGTAAATAATATTGAACAAGGATAGATTTAAATCAGTAAATCTGCTGTAATGTCAGCCTGGCCACATTGATCTTTCAGGATCAGCATACTCCAGGTTCCTTTCATCAACAAATGTCATCTACTGGGATCCCCAAAACATGCCTTCCCTGTACCAGCACTGTCTTCTAAAATGAGCTAGAATGATCCCTCATGATATGTGCTGTTTTTCACAAAAGCAAAATTGTGTTTTCACCCAGGCCTTTGGAGAGAGTGAGACCCCTCTCTTCATTCTATCTTATCTGTCATGCTTGCCATATTTTAATAGTTTTAATAGTTTTTTTTAGTTGTAGGCTAGGCCATAGTTGTTAGGAATTGAACATGCAAGTTTAATAAATTATTATTTTGTACATTAGTGTAATCTGCACTGAATCTCTAATAGATACCCTGGATTCCCACCACTAGCTAATTAATAGTCTAGGTCCAAAAAAACATCTATGCACTTGCAATTTTATTCCCTTCCTACCTTCCGCCCATCTTTTTTTTCAGGCATTCTCCACACTATTAAGAGAAAAGGTAATCAACACAGGTCTTCCATTTTAATAGAAGTTACAAAAGCATAAAAATTTGTATACAAAGCTGTAATGTAAGTATGAATGTGACTGTTTATAATATTCAAGTAAATTAAGAAGCCATTATTACTTACCTTGATTTGTTCTGTTGATCAAAACTGGTTTTCCAATATCAGAAGTATTTTGTGTACTTTTCCTCTTTTTCTTCTTTTTTTTCCTGACTGCTGGAGGAACTGCTGCACTCAGATTTTGAGAGTGGGATATAGTCTTATGTACTGAAAAAAATGTGTTTATCCATCCAGTGCCAGCTTTCCTTTCTATAAATGCTTTAGGCATTTTCTTCTTAATCTCTAAATAACTAGTTTCCAGAAAACCATTTATTTCAGAAGGAAAGACAAATCCTTTAATATATTGCCTTTGGTGCATTTTTGCTACTTCTTGGAGCAATTCAAACAGATTCTTATATAACATACTAAGTTTTTGTAATACAGCTCCATAAAGAATCCTAGAATAATAAAGGAAAAACAGAGAGAGAGGTGTAAACTTGGTATTGGCTAACATAATTCCGTGTTTGCTTTTGATTTTCACTAAGCTCTCCAATTCAGTATGAATTAACCAATACTGACTCACATACACTTTGGCAATAAAATGAACAGTAATCCTGAAGAAAAAGTCACAGAGGCTTGTTACTTGGAAGGGATGAGTAGCTTCTAAATATTAGAACAGCATCCCAGGATTTTTGAAAATGCTAGTTACTAGTATAAGGACCTGAAATGCTATGAACTTTACTTAAATAGACAAAACACATGCACACATGAAGCAGAATTCATGTTCATTAATCAAAAGCAAAGAAGGGTAGATGAATAGAAGAATGAATTATCTACTTTGTTCAGAATGTCTGGCAATTTTATTTATCTGAAACAAAGGAGATCCAGTTATCAGATAATGGAGCAATTCTAACACAGTTCCATCTTTGGAAAAAAATGAATTCCAATGTTTGGGAAACCCATCTGTGTACCGCTAAAAGTTCCACTCAAAATCAATTAGGGAAAAATAAATAAAAGTTTATCAGAAAATATGTTCCTTTTTCCCATCCCAGCTGAAACAATGCTCCAGAATTTCTGAAGATGTCATTTAATCTCCTTCACTTTTCCTGGATTCACTATAGCAATAAACGCAGTTGGAACTTTATAAATTGCGATGTGGTACAATACCCATTGGTATGCGTCCCTACCCCCAATCTAATTGGCAAGAAACTGGCTAAGCAAAATCTTTATTATAAATGTGTAAATGAACAAGTAGAACTGAAGCAATAAAAATATTTAAGAAGTGTACATACCATAACCGACTCAGCAACCCAAGAATCAAAGTATTGAACAATACATACTCTTCCAAACACAGATGTTTAACAATTAAACTGAGAAACAAGTTGGTTAAGGCTGGATATTTCCCAAAAAGCTGAAGATCCAAGTTAAATGTTTATTTTACAGTTACTCAGCAGAGTTTTACTCAGTGAAGAGTAAATGTTTACTTTTTTGTTATTTACATTTTTAATTCAATAAAAATCAGAGTTGTTTATACTAAATTATGATGCTAGTGAATTGCAAAAATTTAAAACCACAATCAGTAATGAATAGGATAATAACAACTGTAAAAATATCTTTTTGGAAGGATACGTAAATGCCATACAACAACATTCAAGTAAACGTAGTATAACCTTGCAACTACCCAGTATCTTCACCAGAACAACTTCTATTATAGGCTGGCTGGGGACCAAAGTCTCCTCAGAATTTTCAGATCTCTGTTTTCTATTTAAAATAAATAGAGAAGAAAATGTATATATGCCTGAATGCTACTCTCTCCTGCTTTGTCACAAGCTGATACGGTAACTGATGTTAATGAAACAGATTATGCAATATAACTCTGTCTGCAAATCTTTTAATCAAACAGGTTGTTTCTGGATTACATGGTAATTGCAGACTGTGGTCACACTGTACAAGGAGTGTTCAACTTATGAACACAATTGAGCCCCAAATTTCTGTTGCTAAATGAGACAGTTAAGTGAGTTTTGCTCCATTTTACAAACTTTCTTGCCACAGTTGTTAAGTAAATCACTGCAGTTGTTAAGTTTATAACATGGCTGTAAAATGAATCTGGCTTCCCTGATGGCTTTGCTTGTTTCTGACTGCAAAAGGTGATCCCATGATCCCATGACACTGCAACTGTCATAAATATAAACCATTTGTCAAGCACCTGAATTTTGATCACATGCCCATGGGGATGTTGCAACAATTGGTAAGTGTACAAAAGGGTCATTAGTCACCTTTTTCAATGCCATTGTAACTTTGGTCATTAAACAAAAGGTTGTAAGTTGAGAATTACCTGTTTTGGGAAAAGCTGCTTTAAGGAATTGCAGATGAGTGTGGCGTTTGTACTCTGTGAAGCAGCTAACCTTCTCTCGTTTGCTGGAGTTTGCAAACTCTGGATGGACTACCTTCCCCTTGCTTGCTGGGTGGGGAGACAGCTGGAGGTTTGCAAACTTCAGATAGCTTGTTGTCTTTTGCTTGCTGAGTGGAAAGGAAACTGAAGGACTATGGGGACCCCAGAGATAAATTGAGCACAGGGTGCTTGAGGGGGTGGAAGTAGCCTTCAGAGGCTCAGGACAGGCAATCTGTATAGGCCCCCCAGCCCCCCCCCACACCTGAGGCACCCTCTGTTCTATTTAACAATTGTGATTTTCATTTAATGGTTACATCAGAAAGAGTAGTGAGTGGGGTTAAGTGATGCTCTGTTGTTTAACAACCATTGTGACATGTACTCATTACAGTCCTATTGGATTAATAAAACTATAGAAACATGGTCATGCAAACAAGCTACTTACATGAGGCCCATCTCAGCAATTTTTTGAATCGACTTTTCCAGATCCATTAAATTTAAACGTTTCAAGCACTGTTCAACCTGAAATTATGAAGGCAAAAAATGTTGCTTACTGGTCTACATTAAGAAGAAGCAAACTGATAGCATTATTTGCAATAAATATACTTAGCTCTACATGTAAATGAATCATTTTTTCATAACTCATTCTTCACATGCAGTATATCTCTGGCATATATACTTGTGAGCACTCCTAACTTGATCAAAATTAAGTTTCAGTGTGGTGCATGTTTCAATAAGTGAACAGAAACAATCTATATGTCCCAAAATTAAGCAAACTTTCTGTAGGCCCAAATGCATTCTATTTATTTGAAATTATTTAGATTCAAAATAAAATATAGTAGATGCAAAATCCTTGCAGTCTGTACTACATAACTTCCATGGCAAAAATATAAAGTTCTAAGTGCTTCTATAACTAGCTAAGTCTTTTTAGTCTTATTTTTGGGGTTTTTTCACTCATCTTCTACTAAAGACGACACAATGGGCAAATTCAGAATGTTTGACTATGGAAGGCCTTATTCTACAAAGCAGAATTGCTGGATGCCACATGTGATTCCTATAAATTAAAAAGATTTAAACAAGATTTCCAAAAATGTCATAGCATTCTACCAACCTGTTTAAGACTCCCATATGCCTTTTGATGAATCATTTGATAATGGTAATTATAAATGATTGAATGCAGAAGAGTCTGTTCTGCAACCAGCATTTTGCTGTTTAACATGCTGTCAACAGCCGAACACCTCTTTAAAACAGCTGAAAGGCATCTCACTAGAAAATATAAACACATTTGTTTATTTATTTATTATCAAGATTTCTATACCGCCCCCTCTCTCGAAGGACTTGAGAGGATGATGCAAAAAAAAATCACTTAATACAACAAAGTAACAAAGGAAGTGGCTCTCAAATTCCAGTATCACTTCAGTTGCCACTACATCTCTCTTTAGTGTACATCCCTTAAAAAAATCATCTGAGCACAGATAAACAATGACAACAATAAAATAAAACTTGGGGAAAGGTAGAATTATTGTAACATTGTACAACTAAAAAGTTCTTTTCATCTTCCCTGCATATGCTGTCTATCTCTTCAACAGAGGTTCATCTGATACTTTGAGAAACCCAGAGTTAATTGTCTGCAGCAAATTAGCAAAGAAGCCATAGTATGAATTATAAGGAAATTTTTCTTTTCAGCAATTCATTTGGATTCTGTCCAGCATCTTGTTTCCTTCAACTACTTTGCTTACTTCCTGGCATGGAATTCCAGATACTCACTGCATATATAGCTTTTTTTTTTTGCATGGCACATTTATATGTGTTTAATTAAACCATGGTTCATTAAATTAATCCAATTTTCTGAGCTTGCCTTATACAAAACTATATCACCAAAAGCTGACTTCATGGAGTAGGCTAGTAGAATGTGCTTAGGTTTTTTTTTTTCCGAATTGTGCATGTTCACAAGTGTTTATCCCTCAGGTTAAGTTAATTCCAGTTTAATCAAGTCACTTCATATTAATCGACGGTTTGAAAAACCTAAGAGTCATCCAAGTTAAACCATTCTAAGACACAACTGGTTTAACATTAAGAGAGGAAGATGTTTCCATTAAAATAAATAAAAAAACTAATTACAATCCTATACAGGCAAAATTTGCAAGGTTTTATTAACGGAACGAGCTATCTTCCTTTTTTTAATTACAATCATACGGGTAGGTTATGTAGATTCAAGATCAAATTTGCTGGATAATAATTTAGTCCCACCATCCAAAAATCTTGTCAGTTAAAAGTCATTTCCTTTAAAAAAATAAAAAAAAAAAAGACAAGGGAGGAAAGTCCGCAGCAAAGCGTACTTTATCCATAACTGAAATTTAACGCGGAATGCAAAAATGTTCCGCTGTATCTAGGTAGCCTGGTTCCGAATTGAAATCTCTCCGTTCACCTGAAGCATGTTCAGCCGGCACGACTTCGGCCGAATTACAAGCAGGCCAAGGCACGTCCCACCGGTTCCACACCACGTCGCCGCCTCCTCCGGGCGCCGCCATCTTGCCCGGCGGGGAATCCCAAATCAAAAGATGTCATCGGAAGGAGAACGATTGACAGACCCGGCCGCCCCACCCCCACAGGGCGAGGGGGAAACAGAAGAACGTCTCGCCTCCTGATTCGCTATTCCGTCGGTGAGGCGGGGCCTGGAAGCGCGCTTTAGTTTGATCCTCAGGGAAGGCGTATTTTTTATTCCACTCGCTCACGCCTTTTTCCTCCGTTGAAGTATTTCTATTCTTGATAGCTTTAAGACGTGTGGACTTCAACTCCCCTAAAAAAACAAAAATACAGTGAAAAGTCCTGCTCTGTTGATTGTTGATGTAGAAACGACCGTCAGATAGCAACAATTGTGTATGTTCACAAGTGTTGTGTAAACGAATACAATAAACGAATGCTTTGCTGCCAGGGGAGATATTTTGCATCCAGATAGTTGCAACTCACAAACAGCCCTAGATTAGTATTGCTGTACAATCGTGTATTTGATTTTGTAGAAAGGACACCGTTCAGTTCCTTTAATCGGTACACAGCAATTACTGTATAGCTTAATTTTACTCTTCACTGCATACTTAAGGTTTAGCTTCAACAGTGTAGTAATAAAGGAACAATAGTTACTTCATAAACATACAGAATACTTTTGAAAGAAGAAAAAAATAGGAAAACCTTCATGAATTAGAAATTGAGATAGATGTATTTATGTACAAATAATATTGGAGAAAGAATCATCTTTCCACAATATTTCTCTAAAGTAATAACCATATATTTATTTATTAAATTTATTATTTAAATATTAAATTCCTTTGCTGTCCTGCAAAATCTTTAAGAGCTTTATGGACCAAATTTTGATTAAAACCACTGTGGCAGCCTGTCCACAAAACTTAGGTTCAAAATGTAAAGGTGATGAGTATGAATAAACCCAAAGAAACAAGGCAATAACCAAGTTCCCACTCTTCCACGGGAATGGAGAACTGAGCTGACAATTACTTTACTTCCTCCACAATGCCGCCTCCCCAGTTCTCTTGCCACTTGTCTCAATCCTAGCGGCCAAAAATTTGTTGCTAGATCAGGGAAACAGATCTGCCCATATAAGACCAATTAAAAACTGCACAGAACTAATCCCTTGACTTCCTCTTCACCATCACCATCACAGAAATGTATGGCAGGGCATATTTAGGGAAATGTTACTTTAAACTGAGACAGCTTACTCCAAATATAAGATCTCTTTACCATGATCTAAGGATGAGATGTTCTATACCATTATGAATTTCACCTGGTTTTCTATCTGCCTCCTGAAGAGGTATCACGTGGTCTTTGCTGAGTTTTTTAAAGTTATTTTCTTGTATTTTTAAAAAAATTAAACATTTTATTATAGTATCAAAATCACAGTTATAATTTTTGCTTCAACAATAACTTCTTAAACACTTAAGAAATTTCTTATTCTACTTCATGGAGCGTAATAAAATCACTATCGTGCATGTTGAACCACAGTTTGTTGAATAAACTGCAATTAGCATAATCAAAATAAGCTAATATATAAATAATGGTTTATTTATATATTTAATATTATGAATTCCTGTAACATTTTAAGTTACAAAGAAATATGTGATGGGGTGGAGATTTTTTTGGTATAACAGGAAACTGTTGCAGAGATTGAAAATATTATAAACAAATTGACCTTGATTTTTTATCTAGGCAAAATTAATACTGTATAGAGATCAAGCAGTTACTTTCCCTTTAAGACATACATCCACATTTTCTCTAAACAACTAAACCTGAAAAGACCATATCAGAGGATATAAATTAGATACAGTGAAAGTACCTGTTAAGTTGTAAAGATTTCACTTAGAACTATGAAGAGCAGAAGAAAGGACAAAGCTAGCAATTAACAATGGTTAATACAGAGGATATTACTAAGGTGTCTCTAACTCAGTTTCTAGGATTTTATAAACAGCCCATAAGCGAAGAACAAGCCTGGGCTATTTGCTTTCACTGTTGTTGTAAAATGAATCACATATTAGCTCAGGGACTAGATTCTGCAATTCTGCTGAAGATTCCAGATATTGATGAGCTCTATATTCATTCTGACGGTAGTATATCTTTCAGTATCAAACCTAACTATGGTAAGAAATTACAACTAAAATTACTAAAGTTACTCTTTCCATTTACAAGTATGTATTTCTACAATTTCTTATTTCCCTTAATATTTCAATGTATTATGACTTGCCTTGAGATGTTAATTTTAATGTACTTATCTGGAAACATCCTACTCACCATATATGATTTGTGAGTAAATAATGGGCAATTTTATTATCCTTTCCAAAAGGGAAATAAAATAAGTCATAGAATTTAAGATCATTGCAAATGTTTCTCTGTGACTATAGATTATGAAAATATAATGTAGTAGTATTTACATCATCTAAATTGATTTATTTTTCTTTCTAAAACACGATTTCCAAAACCTAATTCCATTGAAGTTAATAGAACTAAATTAATGTATTTATAGTAGAAAAAAGTGCTTATTAAATATGAGCAAGCAAATCCTGTTAATTCAGATTTGAATATTTGATTTTAATGTAATCAAGGCAGCAGTTCATACCATAGTTCCACATTCAGATTTGTTGATAATGACAAGCTGTTGTTTAAAGGATACCACTGAGTAAGGGCAGGAGAGTTAAAAGAATTTGTTTTAAAAACCTTGATTTTCATTTCTTCTTTTAAAATTATATCATAGGTATCTGATAATTTTTTTCTTTTGAAAATACCTCTAGAAGGCTTGAAGTTTTATACATCGTCTTAAATCATAGGAACAAGTTAGCGTTATACTGGTTATGTTATATGAAAACTTTAATAAAACACTGGAGTATGTACTATATATTGAAACATTGGAAATCTATTATCACATTTGAAAGCTAGAAAAATGTGTATATTCTGATAATGCTGATTTATAGAAATGATTATTATAGAAATAGAAGTAATTCCCATAATAACTAGGGAATATGTGCCTATCCAATTTGCTGGCCAGAAAAATTCAATATCTCTGTTCTGAGGTCTATCTTTAAGCCAGACTCTATAAATAGAAGATAGTCCTCTATAAAATACATGACTGCTTTCATCCAGTAATTTTTTTAATGTTATATTTCTATCTATCAGCCTACTTCAACCTAAATTTCCCAGATGTATTTGACTACTGTCATGTACCAGCATTATGGCCATGAAGGGAGAAAGCAGTAGGCTAAGAAAGGATCCTATATGTAGTCTAGAGCAGGAGTGTCAAAACTCAATTTCAGTGAAGGCCACATCAGGGTTGTGTTTGACCTGAGGGGGCATGGCCAGCTTGATGTCATTCGTGTCGGCGCCTGTGGCAGCCTGAGTGCTCTGCCAGTGAAAACAGGTGTCTGAGCTCCGTTTTCGGCTGTGACTGCCTCCTGCAACCCTCTGCCATTCAAAACAGAGCTTGGCAGTGCCACCCATCATGGCCTCCTGCAGCTGTCTGCCAGTGAAGATGGAGCTCAGGAGGGCTGAACACAGCTCTCCTGAACTCTGTTTTCTCTGGCAGAGGAATGTGGACCAGTCCTTTGCTGTTTCCAGGGTGGCCTCATTGGTCAGATCCAGCCCCTGGGCCTTGAGTTTGATATCCCTTGTCTAGGGGAAGTGATGAATGTTGATATTATGTGTTTCCTCCCTCCCCCAAATTCCATTTGACAAAAGAAAGGTGATTTCCCATCAATCCACAGTGGAATATTTTGATTAACAACTAGGGCTATGATCCACACAATACTGTTCAGCTGTCTTTATTTGACAAGTTTTTTTTTTAAATAACCAGGAGTCAATCTGTTATCAATATCTTCCAGAGTTATCCTGAACATGCAAATTAAATTTAAACTGAAATTGACAAAAACATTTGTTTCAGATGGTCACATAAATCAACAGCCAAGAGAGATTTTAGAAGATAAGGTAAGGTTATGGTACTTGAGACAGTTGATAGCATACTCAACATTAGCAAAATAATGATTAGAATGCAATATTGCAGGCTAACTCTGCCCACTGCCAGGAGTTCGATCCTGACCAGCTCGAAGTTGACACAGCCTTCCATCCTTCCGAGGTTCATAAAATGAGGACCCACATTTTGGGGGCAATATGCTGCTTCTGTAAACAAAGTGGTGTAAAACACTTTAAATGGCATATAAGTCTAAATGCTATTGCTATTTCACACAGCATAGAAGCATAATAGTTGGTAAATGGAAAAATTGTCAAGCCATCCTGTCATTATTATTTTGTTGCACTTCAAAAAAATAATAGCAATAGAAACATATATTATTAGATGAGTGGGAAATTGAACCCAGGAGCTGGGAAGTGGAATCAATCAAGAGCTCTTGCCAGCAGAAAAACTGACTGGCCACAGAGTTTCAACCTTGAAAAAGAACAAGCGAAACAAGTACTATTTTTGCTTTGATTTCAGATAGGTCACAGCAGGTTCAGGAAAACCCTCTTCATTCTCAAGTCTAGCTTGTGTTTTTATAATAGCAAAGATCTAGAACTGATTCTGAATTGTCATAGTCTTCATGAAGACGTGCATAAGAGTTCAGTTTTGTATAAAGGTTTTCTCAAGACTGGATTATTGTAACAAGCTGTATGAGGATCTTCTCTTGAAATGATTTCAGAAGAGGCAGATTACTCAAGGCAATTCTGTGTTATATATTGAACACTTGGGCTAGTGGTACTGTACCTGCTGCTTAATCTTTTCTGAATATCTTCAAGACATTATTTCTGCCTTATAAGATAGTGGAAGTAGGGATACAAAAAAAACTCTTCTAGTTTAATCTTTGTAGAAAGTTAGCACCCACCCCTCCTAGAAGAATGAAGTGTTTTAGGAAATATTAAAAAGGCAGAATATTATATTTCCCCTAAAAGAGAAATAAGAATCTTAAGAGAGACAGAAACTCAGAGCTTCACTCCCTGCCCCCAGCAGATATTGAAAAGGACTGGGCCAGCCTATCTACGAAACAAAAGAAGTTCAGCTCCAGGGTGATGGGATTAAGACATGACCATCCAGGACATACAGTAATATGATTATCTAGCAGCAGGGCTCATTGCATTACAAAATTACCTGGGGATATTGCATCACCCAGCAATCTTCAACCAAGACTGACTCAGAAAACCTACAAGGTCAGCAATGATCCCTGAATGGCCCCATGAGAGTCTGACTACAGCCAATAGAATATATTTCTTGCACAGGAACAGGAAGCTCAAGGGCAAGGCCCAAGAGAAGGTATAAATAACCCTCCCTCTCTACTCCATGTGGTCAACTGCCCAGAACTTCAAATCCATGTGGTCCTGTTCATCAATAAACCATCTTTCCAATCAGCCTCCATGTTTCCAGTGTTTTTCTCCCCACTTGGAATTGAACCAGATGGATATTTCTTCCAGCATCTTAATGTGGGACTGATGATACTCTTTGGCAGTGAAGTAGATGGGGATCTCGGTGAAACAGTTTCTGTCCCCAGTTGATATTGGGATATCCTCATGCTCTAACCTTTTTCTAGTTTTACTATTGCCAACTGCCTCAGGTTACTGTATTAGTTAATATGTTTTATTATTTTAGTTTTGCATTTGTTTTTATTTATAATTTTGTTTTAAAACTGCTTTAAGTATGCCTAGACAGATGAAAACCAGTAGCTAAATTCTTCTAATACCATCACCCAGGCAGCCATTTGTGTGTTGATTTTAACAAAACCGTCCTAGATTTTCAGAATTGACAGATCACTCAGTATTTCCTTTCTAGTTGACAGGATCATTAGGAAAATTGATCTACAAAGCTCTGGACTGGGGAATCGAGAGCCATATGGAGAGAGAGCTGAGTGAGTCCCTGGCAAAGCTAATAACATTTATGCTCAAACTGAACGCAGAGACCTCAAACACCGCAGTTGCTTTACAGGATGTAATCAAGGTCTTGTATGTTTCACATAATTTATATCTTTAGCCATTTACTCTAAATGTCCTTTGGATGAGTAGAAAAAACAAAGTTACACATTCAGTATAAAATATGTTTAAGGAAAAACAGAGAAGGAATGAATCTGTCTATATAGGAAAACTTCCTTCCCTTCCTTTTTCCTTTCTTAAATATGCTAATCTTCTTTGAATGCATTCAGTTTAAAGTGCAGCTTTAAGTTAATTGTTCTTTTAACTTTAGCAATTAGTTACATTAAATAATTAATGGAAAACACTGATATAATACTTCTAAATACAGTTATTATAGAGGTTCACATTGGAGTATGTACATTTATAACATAATTAAATACTTGTAAAGGCAATTAGTTTTATAAGTCCATTTCAATCCACAATGGTTGGGAAAATAAAAATAATCAAAACACAAAACTGTGCCAATACTAAATCTCATAGAATATTGATTGTTCAGCTTTTTTTTACTTGTTTTGTTTAAAACATTCCATGCATTCAATGTAGATCTGCTAATCTGAAGTTTTGTTATTTTTAGTGTAGTTCTTGAATAAAGAACTCTCTCTCTC